>JACXGM010026790.1:0-14034 GCA_016801145.1 Umbra pygmaea
ACTTTTGATACTTTTGAGTACATTTTAACACCAGATAAATACTTTTGATACTTAAGTACATTTAAGATGAGCTACTTTAAGACTTTTACTTAAGTAGTTTTCTTATGGGTGACTTTTACTTTTACTAAAGTCACTTTTAAGATCGATATCTGTACTTTTACTTAAGTATGGAATTCAAGTACTTTTTACACCACTGCAAGAGGATGGAAGAGATACCAGGAAATGGGCTGTCACACAAGGAGACCTGGATGGGGCGTAGAAGGGCATAAACCCAGCAGCAGGACCGGTATCTGCTCCTTTGTACGAGGAGAAACAGGAGGAGCAACTGTTGTGCATTTTTCTGACTAAACTTTCAGAAACAGACTTCATGAGGGTCGCATGAGGGCCACATTAATATAATGCTAAACGTCAGTCTTGCCTGTTATTATTATTTACCTCAGACATGTTTCGAAAGTTATTAAGATAACATGACACTTGCATATTTCGTGAAACAACATTTTGTCTTTGTGTCAGGAAACGATTGTTTTGCGCACATGGAAAGTAAAGCAATGTACTGTAGCCTATGGGGCAATGCAGGTGCCAACTGTATGTTACAAAAGAGTGTTTTATATCTATGTTACAGATTAACTAGTTCTTTAATAACTATTTTCAATAATTTTTCTTCACTGCATTGAAAACGGACCATACCATGAAACCATGAATTGTTGTTCACCCTAGATGTGGATCAATACTAACTGTTATCCATTGTCTGTAGACAAAGTTCAGGGTGATGAATTGCCTAATATTAACATCTAAAATAGTCAGCTGCTACTGTAAAAATACATTTCAAAATTAGTATTAGTATGCAACAAAAAAAAGATCTAATGCTTGCGAATAGATCAATGCATAGATAAGACTGCAAAGCAGACATCTCTAAGACTGAGATGTGAGATATACCATCAGAAATAGCCCACTGAGGTAATTCTATTAAGCTTTACTTACTTATCCCGAAATATGTATTTTCATTGTCATTTCAAACAGAAATATGTGCTTTTCCATTTTACAATTAAGTCATTTAGCAGATGTTATATTCCAGAGCAACTTACAGAAAGTACAGGGACAATTCCTGACAAGAGTCAGGAATCAGACCGGCATCCTTCCTGCTGAACCATCTGACACCTTCAACATAGTTTGCTAAGTGGGAAAAGATACAAACTACAAAAATGCCACAAACACAATGGCTATCATTGTGAAACGTGGAATAAGTATGTGAACCTGTAGGCTAATGACTGTTCTAAAAGCTGGAGTGAGGAGTCAGCTACTGTAACTTGGTGTCCAATCCATGATGCCAGATTGGAGTTTTTGGTTAGAGCCAACCTGCCCTATGAAAAGCACTCACAAATTAGAGTTTCAGTGATTAGTCACAATCACTGACTACTGTAAAGGTTGCCTGAACAAAAGACATCTCAGAAGACCTAAGATGTTAACTTTCATAAAGCTGGAAATGGATATGAAAGTATGTCTAAAAGCCTTGATGTTCGTCAGTCCACAGGAAGACATATGATACATATGAAAAAATAAATGGTAACGGACACCACGGAAGAAACCACTGCTGTCAAAAAAGATTGCTGCACACATGAAGTGTTGTCAAGGGTCATTTTGATGTTCCACAGTGCTACTGACAATGTTTTTGTGGAGAGATTAACCAAAGTTGAGTTGTTTGGAAGAAAGAAACAAAACAAAGGTCATACCACAGCACACCAACATCAAAACCTCAACTGTAAAGGATGGTAGAGGGGGCATCATGGTTTGGGGCTCAGGACCTGCAGAGCTTGCTTTCACTGACTGAATTCCTAAGTTAATTGAGACATATTCCAGGAAAATGCAAGGCCAGAATAATGAATTTCAAAGTTAGTTAAGACATTTTGCAGAATACTTTTGTGAATGTCAGATCTCCAACTAGAGGAAATGTTTGATTCAGGTTATTGCTGCCAGCCAATAGTCAACCAGTTATTCAACCCAACTGTTCTGTTGTCCAACCTGCACTGTGAATGTCTACACAATTTGTTCAATACATGGCAATGTATAATTATTTGTTTGTTTAATCAGAGTGTGTTTATATATTGTACTGACTTAGATTAACATGACAATGTCACACCAATTTACTGTATACAGAAATCCTGGTAATTCTAAAGAGTTTACATATCTTTCTTGCCACTGCATCTCTCTTTTCGTTCCACAGCTGAGAGGAATTCCTACTTTCACAGAAATATCACAGAAATAGTTTTAATGTGCTAGCTATTGAGATGGTATTGTTATCATTGCCAAATGCCAGAACTCTGTTTCAATAGGACAGCACATGATACCTTTGGCAATTATTACATCTTCGAAAGTGCTGGTAGACAGAAGTAATGTATCAACACAGTGGTACATTTGCTGATGTCGATGGCACTCACCTTGCATGACAACACACCACGGAGAGAAAGGATAGACGAACAACCCACACTCCTACACACACACAGGCACACACACACAAAAGCAATTTAACTGCTAAAGGCCTCTGATCATGGAGGGATGATTCAAACTTAACAGTGGCCCTGCACTCCCTGCACACACACGCGTGCTTGGGCGAGTGTACGTGCACACGTACGTGCACTGCATACACAAACACACACAGACCCAATAATACTGAATGCACAGACCGACACACATACTGCACACACACATTGACACACACTTAGCACAAAGACACACAGACAAACACACACGTAGGCACACAAACTGCAGAGACAAATCTCACCACAACAAAGAAGTTCAGGTCATCTGGGCCACTGCCTTCTCTCCAAAATAAACATGACGTTTTGTTTAAAGGATCTGCTTGTGAGTGGATAGGGGAAACACAGTGACAGTGGGGAAATAGGAAGACTGTTGTCAAGATAAACACTTCCTCTTGACTTCATGACTAAAAGGTGTTTTCACCACCAGGTGCTAGTGCTCTCAAAACATTAAGACTCTAACTCAATGGAATGTGTCCCAAAAATGACACCATATTCCTACTGTAGTGCCAATGGCCCATATATCTTTAGATAAAAATAGTGCCCTATTTTGGGAATAGGGTCTCATTTGGGATGCAGGCAATCAAGTCTTTCCTCTCCACTGAATGGAATGTAATATTATTGGGCAAACTGTTCTCCAGACTTCATTGACTTTCTGACATCCGATGACTAAACCATAGATGTCTGCACACTTTCACCAAAAAGTGTAATAGAACCATCAGTATGGCATAGCCTGCTGTCGGATGAGGCCATCAGCAATCAGGTTCAGGAAACCAGGAAATTCCATTTGAATTCAGGAAATACATTTAAATATGGAGTCTGTAATGTTTGCGATTAACAAAATAATTGGTAACACTTTACAAAATGTATACATTAATAAACATCCATTAATGCATTAACAACATTAAGTCATGATTACTTGATGTATCTATATGGCATTAGGTACAGTATGTAGGCATTTGTTTATATACATATTAATAAATTAATCATTAACTGATAAAGGATAATTGATACACAATATTGAAAACTTTTAAATTTACAATAATTAATTATTACTAAATGCATCTACAGATCATGACTTAATGTGTTAATAAAAAAATGTAAACACATAGATAAATTCATAATTACTGCTAAATAATAAATGAATATACAATCATTATTACAATTGATTGACATTAATTAATAATGACTTTTTTACATCTCACTGGAGATATGCCATGTTCCAACATGCTTCAAATCCTCCATCATCATCCGGTCCCCAAAAAGACAAAGATCAACGGACTTAATGACTACAGACCATTCACCCTGACCTCTGTTGTTATGAAGTCATTTGAGCACATTGTGCTGTCACACCTCAACACCCTCATTGACACATACCTTGACCTGCTGCGGTTTGCCTACAGAGCCAACAGGGCTGTGGACGACGCAGTCAACATGGCTCTACACTTCATCCTGCAGTGCATAGACTCCTCTGGAACTTACATTAGAATCCTATTTGTGGATTTCAGCTCTGCATTCAACACCATCATTCCGGCCCTGCTCCAGGACAAGCTCTTGCGACTGTGAGTGCCTGAATCAACATGTAGGTGGATCACAGACATCCTGTCCAACAGGAGGCAGCACATGAGGCTGGGGAAACACTTCTCTGACCCCCTGACCATTAGCACCAGTTCCCATCAAGGCTGCATCCTATCACCACTACTCTTCTTCCCGTACATCAACAGCTGCTCATCTAGTCACAACTGTGTCAAGCTCCTATAGTTTGCAGATGACCCCCCCCCTCATCAAATTAATTTCTAATGGAGACCTACAAGTTGGAAATTGACCAGCTGGTGTCCTGGTGCAGCGAGTACAACCTGGACCTCAATGCCCTGGAGATGGTAGTGGATTTCAGGAGACCAGCTGCCTTTACCCCATTGCCATTTGTGACTTCCCAGTCAACTCTGTTGAGTCCTTCTGCTTCCTGGGTGCCACCATTGCCCGCGACATCAAGTGACCTAAAAAAAAAACACAACAGAGGATGTACTTCCTGCGGCAGGTGTAGAAGTTCAACCTGCCGAAGCCTATGATGGTGCACTTCTACACTGCCATCATAGAGTCCATCTTGACATCCTCCATCTCCATCTGGTAAACTGCAGCCTCCGCCAAAGACAAGTGCAGGCTGCAGTCCATCATTCACTTTGCTGAAAGAGTGATTGGCTGCAATTTGCCTCCTTTACACGACTTAAACATCTCCAGATCTCGTAGGAGAACAGCAAAGATTGTTTCTTAACCTACAACAGTAGGACTCATGAACATGTCCCGAAACCAAAGTGACTCTATTCCCCCCCACACAAACACTGCGCATAAATATCAATGTCCAGGATATGCAACATGATTTCACAAAATTCTGTAAAATAACTTCAAAATCCATGGCAGTTTCATGGAATAGCAGAAAATTCTTTGAAATAAACACGGACCCTTAACTTCGAAATTCGTGGCAGTTTCACAGAATCGCATGATTATGTAGCAGAGTGTAAATAGCTTAGATTATGCAGCTTGGCAGGATGAGAACGGTGGTTGGGCGTATAAACATGTGACTCATATCCCAGAGATTATGAGTTCAAATCCAGATGGACACTTTGCATGTATTTTGTTTTCTCATCCAGCACGATGAAGACGTGTTGAAAATGTGCTTTTTGATCCTTTTTGTCCTCACTGACACCATGTTTACAAACAATACATTACAACGTAATACATGTTACATGGAGTTAACAGCAATATTTCTGAGTGGTTAAGTTTAGGGTAAGGGTTTGGGTAAGGCTTAGATTGAGTTAACAGCAAGGTTAACTCATGCTGAAAAAGGCTTAAGACTTGTCGCATACGGGACTTCACTCCCCGAGACACAAGATATTGTTACTAAGGAAAATGACAAAAATTGTAATGCAGTGTGACTTCGATAAGTAACTTTAATCTGATTACTGGTTTGAAAATAGAAAACTTAGATTACTCATTACTGAAAAAAGTGGTCAGGTTAGATTTATGCGTTATTAAGTCACTGTAAAGGATGCAATGATGTGTACCAAACCTGTATCCTGTAATAAAGCAAAATGGCCCTATGATATACAGTTGTGCTCAAATGTTTGTATACACCTGGGCCCGTATTCATTAAAAATCTTAAAGCTCCTAGTGAGAAAATTCTAAAAAAATTCTTAGAAATATGGGCTTTTACTTTAAAGAACTATGCAAATTGTCAGCAAGTATTGTCCAATAACATGCTGCATTCATCCTGCCATCAACT
This sequence comes from Umbra pygmaea, assembly GCA_016801145.1. Lineage (NCBI taxonomy): Eukaryota > Metazoa > Chordata > Actinopteri > Esociformes > Umbridae > Umbra > Umbra pygmaea. Next base: position 5,815 of record JACXGM010026790.1, read on the forward strand.
TTCACAAGGTTCCCTGTGCCTTTTGAGCTCACTCATCCCCAGAACTTCATTGAGCCACCACTATGCTTCACAGTGTGGATGGTATTCTTTTCACTATAGACCTTGTTGACCCCTCTCCAAACATAACAGTGTTGTCGGGCATATTATACCCTGCCTTTTTTGTGGCACTGGGGCAGTAAAGGGTTCTTTCTGGCAATTTGAACATGCAGCTCATTTCTGTTCAAGTATCATCATTATTTGCTCCTTGAAACAACCTCACTGTTTTTTTCCAGAGCAGCCTGAGTGTCTCCCGAGGTTAACTGTGGGTTTTTCTTTGTATTCCGAACAATTCTTCTGGCAGGTTTGAATGAAATCTTTCTTGGTCTACATGACCTTGACTTAGTATCAAGAGATCCCCAAATCTTCCACTTTTTAATAAGTGATTGAACAGTATTGATTGGCATTTGCAAGGCTTTGGATATCATTTAATATCCATTTCCAACCGTATGCTGTTACAATACCTTATTACACAAGTCTTTTGACAGTTCTTTTATGCTCCCCATGGCTCAGTATCTAGCCTGCTCAGTGCATCCACTTGAGAGCTACTAAACTCAATGACTATTTTTATACATTCATTAATTGCAATTTAAAATTCCATAAATGTGGGAAATGAACCTGGTAAGTATAATTTTAACCTGTGTGTTTCAACTTCCTTGTCTGTAACAAGTCCAAACATTCAAAGGTATGTAAACCTTTGATACATTTTTGGGGACGTAGATCTGGAAGGTTCTTTTGCGTGTTTATTAAAGCAGTGATCAGGAAGGACTGGAGCCAGTGTGGAGAAGCTGACCAGTGGATGAAGTGGTTCAGGTTGGAGCTCAGTGTGTAGAAGCTGGACATTGGAGCCAGGGTTCTAGTTGCAGCCCTGTGTGGGGAAACTGGACAGTGGAGAAAGAGGTTCTATTTGGAACCCAGGGTGGGGCAGCTGAATAGTGAAGGAAGAGGTTCAGGTTGGAGCCCAGTTTTGGGTAGCTGGAATGAGGAAGAAGAGGTTCAGTTTGGAGCCTTATATTTGGGAAGCTGGACAGAGAAAGAAGCGTTTTTTTGTTGGAGCCCAGTGTTGGGCACCTGGACTGTCTTGGAAAAGATTGTAGTTGCGGTCCAGTGTGGGCCAGCTGGAGAGTGGAAGAAGAGGTTCTCAGTAACAAGTATGTTGACATATGTAACATCTGCAACAAGTGTGTCACTCTCTCAAAACGGCCTCAAACCTGGCTGAGGAAGCTGAATGAATGCAGTAAGCAGCACTATGTAACAAGCTAACAACCAAGTGATCACCTCTCACTGTCCCTGGCAATACAAGCTAAAATGATTCTATTTATAGATCGGCTGGCCTGCCATGGCAACAAACAACCGTCCAACCACACACATATCAGTTACAGGAGTAGCAACTTTTTTTAGGTCACAGAAACTTCCAGTTGCCTAGGTAACGATGCAGATTCGATTTCCGGTTTTTGATGCTGAAAAGAACAGGTAGGACAGGTTTAGGTTTTTAGACGTCCAGGTGAGTTGAATGGGACACTTTGACAAGAGGGTTGCCGAGTAATTAAATGGGTTACACTATCCCAAATGGCACCATATTCTCCAAGTAGTGCATCACTATTGTCCAGGCCTCTAGGGACAATGTAGTGAATAGGATGCAAGTTGGAAGGCAGAATCACATTGAGCTGCTCATTGTTCATTTGTGAACTGGCAGAAAATCCTGAGAGCGGATATCACAATAGGAAGACAGTTAAATTCTGCTTTAATGAGCTTGAAACGAAGTCTCGCAGATGTCACCACACAAAATTAACTAACAGTTTGGGATTTTCAGAGACAACATAGTTATCATGCTAAATGTCAGTATGACAGGTTGGACTTCCCCCAGGTTTTGCTGTACTCAAAATGTATTTCTAAATTGTTGCTCTGCATAAGACTGTACAAACTTGATTAAATGTAATGGATTACAGTAGATGTGTATCTTTTGATGGTATTACAGTTCTATTATTATTATTTTTTCCATTTTTTACTGTATGGCCCAATCAGTAGTCTTTATACTGGACCTTCATTGTTTATCCAACACCACCTAACTAAATGCAGGGTAACTGATTCACAGGTAATAACAAGTCCAATGGTATTCTGGCATTAGTCTAAATAACCTGACATTCAGATGACTAGCTGTCAAAACTGTATCAATTGAAATATGCCTTCCAAACCTATAAATTGGTTAAAAAGTATGTTGTTTATACATAAAAACATAATAATTTAGAGAAGCACATGTTTGTTCTGCGAGGTAAAATAATTTAGCATCCAGCTATGGAAGATATAGCTGTCACTTTCACTTGCCCCCCCTCCCCCAATGCATCACCCAGCCACCCAGCACATACACAAGAGGGTTGGCCCCAAAGCTCTGCAGATCTACCAAGCAATCTGTGTAGGTTAGAGAGGGATGAGTCCAGAACAATACCGGAGATAAGTGAATTACCTGCCTGGTAGTAACACACAACAGCTGCTAGGCAACTGGCATCCCCTCTGTTTGTGTTAGGAAACAGTGCAGCAGCACAGCAAACATGACTTTATCCTGTTTAATTGCTGCGTAATTGCTGTGAAGATGTCATACAGTATGTGCGTTTAGTTTGTCAAATACAAAAAGCGGTAAGGGATGTTTATGTTTGAATGGTCATTGAGTGACTGAGTGGACATATTTTTCTTCCTCTCAGGTTAATAAGTGGAGTGCTGGGATAGTGTAAACAAGCGGGAGGCTGGTCAACTTTGTGTGATGATTTTTCTGTGCAGCTCTCTGTGTCCAGACCACAGCCTCCCTGGGTGACAGTGATAGCAAAATGAAAAGAATGTAAATTCCTGCAAACAAAAATGTGTTTTTAGGACAAAACTGTTACAACATTGTCACCTTGAAATTCTTGGAATGACACCAGTATTCTTCGTTAGGCTATATGAATATACTGTCTATAATGTACATAACAAAACCATTTAAAAAATCATTACAGGTGAGATTCAAAAAGGAGGTCTGCTAAATATTAATTTGTTTTAGATCATTTTTGAGAAATTATCATTAAATCCTTTCTCATATCAAAGTAAATTTAAAGTAATGATTATATTTGTTGTCATCCCATTTTGAATCAAAGACGCTTGGAGTATATTTTGGTGGTCTAAAATCACAGAGATTGCTGCTTTGCATTAACTAATGAGGGACTTGCTCAAGGGCACAAAAATCTTGATTTTGTCAGTTTGGGGTTTTAAATCAGCTTTCTTTTAAGTACTGGTCCAACGCTGTAACCCGTAGGCAATCCACAGTTATGGAATATGTAAGCAGTTTGTATGGCCCAGAACAATACCATGAAGGACATGAACTGTAACCCTTGTACTGTAGGCAACAATGAGTTAGTAGCCTTCAAAAAGTAAGGACATAACAGCTTAAGGCTACATTTTCTTGATGTGTGTTCTGGATGAAGTCCTGGTTAGGCCCCAGTGAGAGATGCGTCCCAGTGAAACCCTGGTGAGATATCTAATGAAGCCTCTAGCTTCCAGGCAAACATCTTTCTCCCAATGACAGTAATTTACATATGATGTATTTAGAGAAAAGAAAGGCTAAGGCTAATTGTATTTGGAGATTTTCCTTTGTTTTTAGCAGTCATTAGCAGCTTGCACTAACCTAATTTTTACAATTTCATCAGCATGCCATCTTGGAAATCCTCTGTGAGCTCATCAGAGAGAGGGAGAGAGGTTTGTAGCTAAGTGTTCTCTATTGGATTAGCATACAATAAAGAGTCTGAGGACTGCTACAGACGTTTATGGCAGATTCAGTTAACACTCTGCCAATTCCTTTTTTATTGGGACACAATCAATTTTTATTCATTTTAAAGCCAGAATGCTTTCTTTTATTGGGTGCCTTTCCCAGTGTACCCTGGCTAAACAAATTATAGCGTTGTTTTCACAAAATGGAAATGTTTATGTTTAAAGGGTTTCCTCTTTAAAATGCAGGTCTTATCCTCGCATATGAAGCGTCATGAATAAAATGAGTTCACAGTTAACTTCTTATACAAACAAGGTCATTCCTTTATTTGATATTAAATATCTAATTCATTGAAATGTAATTTATTTTTGTATCAGTATTAAAATATATATTTTACTGAGATATCAAAATATAATATACATTTATTACAACCCCAATTCCGAAAACGGTAGGACAGTATGGAAAATGCTAATATAAACAAAGATGAGTGAAATGTAAATGTACTTTGACATGTACAGTATTTAAACAGAAAAAAATGGAAGTTGAGGCTTTACTATGCAAATCTGGAGCCATACATCAGCACTGCCTAGAATTGCTGCTGATTTCTCTGGGCTCGGTCTCATTTGAGATGGACAGTAGCACAGTGGTATTGTGTTTTGTTGTCCAACGAGTCAAAATGTCAAATAACTTTTGGACAAAACATCTGTTGTGTTTTCTGGGCCAAAGAGGAAATGGACCTTCCAAGCTGTTATCAGGATCAGGTCCAAAAGCCAGCATCTGTCATGGTATGGGGGCATATCAGTGTCCATGGCATGGGTAACTTGTACATTTGTGGGAGCACCATTTATGCAGAAAGTACACATTTTGGAGCAACATATGCTGACATCCAGATGTTGTCTTTTCCAGGGACGTCCCTTTATATTCTATCAGGACAACACCAGACCACATTCTGCCTGGATTTACAAGCGCATGGTTGTGTAAGCAGAGAGTGCAGGTGCTAGCATGGTCTTCCTGCATGTGTGGTGCATTATGAAGCACAAAATAAGGCAACAGTTGTGCAGCTGAGAATATGTATAGTGGATGAATGGGGGGGAAATTCTGCACTGCAAAAACAGATTTTTAAGAAAGTAAAAAAGCCTTATTTCTAAAAAAATTGTCTTATTTCACGAATAAATAAATAAAAAATCTTGCCAAGCATTTTTCACATGAGACAAATAGTCTTATTTTGAGAAAATATACCTAACTTTTTCTTAATAAGATTTACCAACTAATTTCAAGCTCGATTTATCTATTAATAAGTTGTGGACATATTTTGCTAATTATCCCAGCAAAGGAACAAGCTTATCTTGCTTATTTTAAGATTGAGACCACTTGCACAATTTCTCAATTTAAGAATCTTTACGAAATGAAAACAATTTATTTATTTATATTATAAACATGACAAACATGAAAATACTGTTTAACATGACCCTTGACTGATTTGGATAAAGGTATTACACAGTTCTGTGTTGCAGACTACCTTCTTAATAAATTAATTTAAAAACTTTCCATAACATTTCTGTAACTTTTTGACAAATTTCCATGACTGTTGCATTTATTAACCACAACTACTCAAAAGCTGCAGTTTTGGAGAAACTCGGATGCAGTTGTCTAACCAGCACAATTTGGCCCTTTACAACGTCACTCAAATCCCAATGATAGGGCATTTTTTAAGGGAAAAACTAATTTTACATGCTTTACGTTTTAAGTATAGAGTGTTCAATCCACATTTGTTAAGCAAAAAATACTCTAACTAAATATTACTGTAATACAATAAAGTTATTCAAAGATATTGAATTTTGTTAAAACATAATGCACATTAAATCATATTTGAGCTGATTTTGGCCTCTCACTCCAGTACAGTAGGTGTGTATGCACCTTTCAGCGATCTGCCAGTAAAACTAAAGAAGAGGAATATTTGCCCCAGTTTTTTCATCAGTCTGACAAACATTCGAGTAATGGGTGGACTCGGCGAAGTTGCAATTTCTATCTTCAGTGGTAAGTAACACTTTATATTAAAGCGTTATTAAGTAAATAAACTATTTTATGTATGTTTTTCAACAACAGTTTTCCATGGTTAAATTAGCGGTTTGTACTGTTAGCCATTAGCTAACTTACCTAGCTAGTTAGCTAGCCAGATAGAAACATTAACGCCTTCAATGAACACAATCTGAAACATTTGCTAGCAAGGGCAAACAGCTATTTAGCTGTGTTTAACCTTTAGCTAGCTACAAGCAGAGCTGGGTAAGTTAATTTTAACAAATGTAAGTTACTTTAAAAAAGAACCTTATCCAACGCTGGCCACAAGTCAACCTAAAAGTTAAACCACTGAAAATATTTATTAAATCTGTGGTGTCCAGTCGTCCCAGTTCAAAACAGTTTCGGACAGGTGCTGAACTTTAAGACAGAAGCATATTAGATGCACACAAGGTTTTTCATACTGTACTAAAATAGTTTAACACAAGGAAGATATTGATGGTCATTCAAAAATGTATAAACATTGAATGAAACAAAATACAAGCGCGTCAATTTAAAGTCTCAGGCAAAAGACTGTACATTTTTCAAAAAAAACTTAACGATAATTACATATCCGTTTGTGTCCTCTTTCTTAAGTGTTCACATCTGCATTTCGGGGGGGGAGACTGAGCATATTAAAATCCAAGGTTCATCAGCAGTTGAAAGACGTCACCGTGCCATGTAGGATGAGCCCAGCACTTCAAAAGTTTCTAAATTATCCATCCCAGGATGGGAGCGGCAACGACTTGGAACAGAGAGCACCATCACCCTTCTACTCTAAGGTTCAGTGTTATAGTGTGATGAAGCAAGCTATGAACTCTCCAAGAACTTTAGAGGTAAGTTCATAAGTACACTAACATTTAATTTCGAAATTCCAAACTTTATTATTTTAGACAGTATTAGAGAGTTTAACATGTACATTTTTTGGGGGATTCTTTCAAACCAGTGGTTTTCCCAGGTTTGTCATTGCTCATCCCATATGGCACTGCACCACCAAAGAAAATGGGCTTGTGTAATAAGGCCATGTTCTTAAGTTGAGTATTTTATGCAGTGACATTAAAAGCTTTCCACCCTATTAATATATTTGAATGACCATGTCTTTCATACACCAAAGGGTCTACAATAACTTCAACCCTTAAAAAAGCAATTCAAAATCAAGCAAACAATTTTTCATTGTGACATTCTTCACACATTTTTTTTAAGAAGCCAAAAATGATTGCATTCCCTTGATTCTTATTTTGTTATCTACCCCTCAAAAGATCGCAATGCCTTCCTCCACTGATGGGCACTTTCCTATGAGGGGCCTCTATCTTATGGCCTTCACTTGACCTACTGTATCCTAAGTCTATTGCCACATTTCTGTGTGTTGCAAACCAAGGTGCTAGGAGATGAGATGTGTGATGTAACCTATTCGTATGAGAAAGCCATGTCTGAAAGGCAAGCGTTTATTGAGTAAGTAGATAAATCTCATATGGTGTTTGTTGAAACATGTAGCTCACATTTTATTACTGAGCATCACTGAAATTGAGATGTCATTTGAAATGTAGAGATGGTATGTGAATTGTTACTGTTTAGACTATCTATACTGGATGATGTGTTTTCTTTTGTTCTACATTTTTGGTGTATTGGCAGTAAGAAACAGTGTGCATTTCTTTAGAGGAAAATTAAACCTGTTTCAGCCTTTATTTTGAAATCAGAGGTGCATTTTCTGATATGCTCTGGAATAATATCATGCTTTTATTTAATAAAGACCCTCAAAGTGAGAATGCTTCATGCTGCTTATTTTAAGACAACATAACTAAAATATTGTTTGTTCTTTTTCAAGAAATTTCATCTCATTTTAAGATTTTTGTGCTAATATTTCAATTTTATTATAAGAAAAAAACTCTCAAAATTAGAACAATTGACAAAAAAAACTAGTTTTAAGGATTTTTATCTAAAATAAAAAAAATTCAAGTGCTTGTATCTAGCTAAACTTGCTTGGTTTTATGCATTTTTATCTAGTTTTAAGATAAATCTATGCTTCTCAGCAGTGTTGGGCAAGCTACTTGTAAAATGTAGTGAGCTAAGCTACTAGTTATTCTAAACTAAATGAAGCTTCACTACACTGAAGCTCCCCCCAGGAAAATGTAGCAAGCTAAGCTACAAAAAAATGGGAAAAGTAGCTTACTACATGTAAGCTATTTTTTTTAGATTTAACCGACTTCATTCAAAGTCAATGCTATCTTGTAAAAGATTATTTAATGAATTTAATGAATCATTTTGTTCTACTGCTTAATTCTATCTCATGATGGCATCATATTGTTTTCTATAATAGAGCTGAATTAAATGTTTCAAGCACACATGAAAACAAATGAACCATTTTCAGACAAAAGGCAAATGAGTTAGTCTTCAAA
>JACXGM010026791.1:0-14739 GCA_016801145.1 Umbra pygmaea
CCTCTCTCCCTCTCTCTCTCTCTCTCTCTCTCCTCTTTCACTTTTCTCTCTGTTTTCTCTTGCTTTCTCTGACCACTGTTTAATAGTTTATTCACTCTTTTACAGATGTACGAGGTGCTGTGCCACAGTAAGTAAACACACTCACACAAAACAAACATACTAAGAATATTGAACAGTAAATGGCTGTTGAATGACAAAATATGACTAGAAAAGTGTCTCTTAGCTATCATACAGTTTTTCAGGTGCTATTTCTTGGGTGTGGCAGACTAATGACTAATTTCTCTGTTTTGTTTTTTTCTAGCTAACTGTAGTAAAGGACCCAACCATCCTGACACGAGTACCAACAATAACAGCATTGAAGGTTCAGTGATTCAGCTAATCATTAGGATCTGACAGTGTGATCTCTAACATGTAATAGACGTGTATTCGCTCATCTGTAACCTGTTCTGAACTAACCTGATTGCTGTGTAGTAGTTTGTCCTTGTCTTGTATAAATGACCATATGAACAATGCTGTGTGCTCTCAATCTTCTCTCAGTGTTTACATTAATGATATTGTAAGTTCTGATTCACCTCATTATTAACTCACAGACCAGATTGTTACAAGTGGAATAACCACAGATTAGCAGTTCTCAGAGGACGGCATGCCGGCAAACCAATCTGTTCAAGTGGTTTATTGCCACAATAAAGATTATATGCATCCATCATGGCAAGGATGGTGTATCCGTTTTTGATTACTGTCATGAAATGTAGGCTTGCTTTTGTGTATCACAAAACACTACATAGTGTAGGGAAATTATATCTTATATGAATCGCTGGATTTACTGGATGAATGCGCTCACCCACTGTACTTCCATGACTGAATTTACAGGCGCTCGATCTGCACACAAGGAGTCGCTGGAGAGTGACGTGGCAGGATAGATAATCTGATTTATTATTGGCTATGCCAATTTGCGCTGCCTCATGCAGGAGGCCTGGGGAAAGTCAGAGAACCCATAGTCAGGCTCGAACTAGGCCTGCACGATAAATCGTTATAAAATCATTACTCGATTCACCCCTGTTTCCGAGTTAATTTTAAATGACTTCGATTTTAATTAAAGTTTTTGTAAAACCATGTTCAAGGAGTTCAGATAGAGCCTGTATCAGCTCAATGTGGTATGTCACTATTTTTGGTAGCCTACTGTACTTAAATGGCCAGTATGTACTTTATTTTCTTTATTCATTTAAGCCTCTATGTTTACAGGCTTGTGGTGATGCGCAATGTGCTATAGGTGCCAAAAAAATCTATATTTTGTACTAAACATTACACTTTGTGAGAATAAAATCATGGCAGAGAATCGTGATATCAATTTTAAGCAAAATAATCGTAATTCATATTTTTCCCTGAATCGTGCAGGCCTAGCTCATACCCGTGACTATCATGACGCAGACTGTCCTGCAATGCAGCGACTTAGCCGACTACGCCACGGTCGCCATGCGGACCCCCTTACTGTACTTGACCACTCTGTGTTGGTGCGCTGCAGTGCGCTGTTCTTTGATGTGGTCAATGGAAAATAGGTATTTCAGTGTCAGAGCTCTGCTTCTGATCTGTGGTTGGTTCTGTTTTCACTCTCGCTCTCGCTCTCTCTCACTCTCACTCTCTCTCACTCTCACTCTCGCTCTCGCTCTCTCTCACTCTCTCTCTCACTCTCACTCTCTCACTCTTTCTCTCTCTCAATTTCAATTAAATTCAATTTAAAGGGATTTATTGGTATGGGGAAGATTTTAATAAAAACAACATATATCTATATAATAAAGTCTAAAAAGAACAATAATAATTCTCTCTATCTCCTCTCAGACACAGGTACTAGGATCCCAGACTGGGCTGTGGTGCTGGCTGTTTTTTTTGCAGCATTAATACCGCTGGCTGGGTTTTTTATCTGGAAGAGGTAATGATACTGTAGATAGGTTGGTTGTGATAATATTGAGTGAATATGTTAACTTATACAGTTTGTTTGTTCTATTGGCAGATTCTTCAAAAAGAAAAGGAACCTGACCCACTCAAGTATCCCTTTATGATCTTCCTGACTGGCTGTTTTTTTGGGATTGAAGTAGTTCTTCATTCTAACAGCTTTTGGAAACTCTTTCTGTGGAAGTCTAGAGTCTCTTCAGCTGCACCAGTGTGTGCCCAATAAGTATCTCAACATATGTTGAAGAATATATATATATATATATGTATATATATATATATATATATATGATATAGATATTCATATGATATAGATATTCACATGAATTGATTTATAAATATAACAGTTCTTGCATTCTAGAATATAAATGCAATTATACATTTTATATAAAATATTGTTTTAGCCTACTGTGGTGCAGGAACGTTTCTGAATCCTTTGTACGTGGTCATTTATTTATTGAGGACAATGATCCATTATTACATTTATGTGAGTAGCTCTAGGATGAGCAATTAATTTGAAGGTGAAATTATAGTCAGGTGTTCTCAATCACTGGGATGAGAATCAGGTGTGAGTGGTTACCCTGTTTTATTAAAACAACAGGGATCTGTGGAACATAGTCTTGGTGGTATCATGGTTGGGCCTATTTCGCTGCATCTGGGCCAAGACGGATTGCCATCATTGATGGAACAACTAATTCCATTATTATATTTGCGAATTTTGAAAGAAAATGTCAGGAGATATGTCCGTGAACTGAATCACAAGAGAAGTTGGGTTATGCAGCAAAACAATGACCCTTAGGATACAAGTTGTTCTACCAAAGAATTGCTAAAGTTCTGACCTTAATCCGATCTAAATGTTGTAAAAGGACCTGAAGTGAGCATTTTATGTTAGGAAACCCACCAACATCCCAGATTTTAAGCTGTTCTGTACAGAGGAATGGGCTAAAATTCATCCACGCCAATGTGCAGGATTGATCAACAGTTACCGGAAATGTTTATTTTTAGTTATTGCAGCACAATGGGGTCACACCAGATACTGAATGCAAAGGTTCACATATTTTTGCCACTCAGAGATATGTAATAATGGATCAATTTTCCCAAATAATAAATGACCAAATGCCATATTTTGGTCTTATTTGTTTAATTGGGTTCTCTTTATCTACCTGTAGGACTTTTGTGAAAATCTAATGTTTCAGGAAATATTTATGCAGAAATTCTAAAGGTGTAATAAACCTTCAAGCAACACTGTAAAAGTAGGAATATTTATGAACATTATTATTATAAAAATCTACACTATGTACGAAAAATATAGTGTATATACAGTATCTCACAAAAGTGAGTACTCCCCTCAGATTTTTGTAAATATATGATTATAACTTTTCACGTGACAACACTGAAGAAAGGACACTTTGCTACAATGTAAAGCAGTGAGTATAACTTATATAACAACTTGTATATTAACAGTGTAAATTTGCTGTCCCCTCAAAATAACTCAACACACAGCCATTAAGGTCTAAACCGCTGCCAACAAAAGTGAGTACATCCCTAAGTGAAAATGTCCATATTGGGCCCAAAGTGTCAATATTTTGTGTGGCCACCATTATTTTCCAGCACTGCCTTAACCCACTAGGGCATGGAGTTCACCAGAGCTTCACAGGTTGCCACTGGAGTCCTCTTCCACTCCTCCCTGACGACATCACGGAGCTGGTGGATGTTAGAGATCTTGCGCTCCTCTACCTTCCGTTTGAAGATGCCCCACAGACAGGGATGTACTGGGGCAAAAATTCGGCACGGGGCTTTGGATGCAGCGGCCGGCAGGGGGGTGGTGCGTGCGCTGTATCTGTCGCTCCCCGCGTCCGTCATTCACTCTGGGTTTCCCCTCATGTAAATATAAAGGGACTCTCTCTCAATTTCACAGCCGGGCCAGAGCGCAGTTGTGCGCTCCTGCGGATGCGAAAGCCAGTCCATTTCAGCCTACTGTCACCTGTTTTAATACATCCAGGACTGTAACTGGCCGACCAGCCGTCAAAGTAAAATATGACGGCCGGGAATGGACTGGCCGTTCTGGAAATCTCCCAACCACCTGATGGCCAGTCCGTCCCTGCCCGCAGATGCCCAATAGGGTTTAGGTCTGGAGACATGCATGGCCATTCCATCACCTTTTCCCTCAGCTTCTTTAGCAAGGCAGTGGTCATCTTGGAGGTGTGTTTGGGGTCGTTATCATGTTGGAATACTGCCCTGCTGCCCAGTCTCCGAAGGGAGGGGATCATGCTCTGCTACAGTATGTGAACTGTAGCCCCCCAGTGCCGCCAGCACTTATGCAGGCCCAGACCATGACACTCCCACCACCATGCTTGACTGTAGGCAAGACACACTTGTCTCCACCTGGTTGCCTCCACACACGCTTGACACCATCTGAACCAAATAAGTTTTTCTTGGTCTCATCGGACCACAAGACGTGGTTCCAGTAATCCATGTCCTTAGTCAGCTTGTCTTCAGCAAACTGTTTGCGGGCTTGTACATAATCTTTAGAAGAGGCTTCCTTCTGGAACAACAGCCATAAAGACCAATTTGATACAGTGTGTGGCGTATGGTCTGAGCACTGATAGACTGATCTATTTCCCAAAGACAACCTCTGGATAGACAACCTCTGAACGTGCACTCAACATCTTTGGTCAAGCATGGCGAGGCCTGTTCTGTGTGGAACCTGTACTGTTAAACCGCTGTATGGTCTTGGCCACCGTGCTGCAGCACAGTTTCAGGGTCTTGGCAATCTTCTTATTGCCTAGGCCATCTTTATGTAGAGCAACAATTATTTTTTGCAGATCCCCAGAGTCCTTTGCAATGAGGTGCCATGTTGAACTTCCAGTGACTAGAGTGTGAGAGCGATAACACCAAATTTAACACACCTGCTCCCCATTCACACCCGAGACACATTACACCGGGGAGGGAAAATGGCAAATTGGGCCCAATTTGGACATTTTCACTTAGGGGTGTACTCACTTTTGTTGTCAGCAGTTTAGACCTTACTGAGTGTGTGTTGAGTTATTTTGAGGGACAGCAAATTTACACTGTTATACAAGGTGTACACTCACTACTTTACATTGAAGCAAAGTGTCATTTCTACAGTGTTGTCAGGTGAAAAGTTATAATCATATATTTACAAAAATGTTAGGGGTGTACTCACTTTTGTTAGATACTGTATCTTTATATATATGAATTGTGTGTAATGGGATATTGCACCATTCTTCAAGAAGAAAAGCCTCTAGTTCTTTGAGGGATGAAGGATGGGTAAATCTACTCTCCACTGCGCAACAGAACATTCTGTAAATGTCAAATGTGTTTATCCATGTGTATGGGAACATCATGTATAGTTACTTCAATATTACTGTTCTATTCCATATAAGTTCTTCTGTTATTTTGTATATTGTCCTGGACTTCTATTAACCTGGACTTTATTTTTTATTGCCCTGGTCTTCTATTGCCCTGGCCCGTGCAGGGAATGCCCAGAGTGAGACTGGGGGCATTAAGGAGACCATATTGCTCAGTTTTATTATTTCTACAATTGTAACATGAGCTGCTGTTTTTAAATAATAAATATACATTATACTCAGTGTTGCTTGTTTAAAATGTTGATGAGATAAAAAGACAACTGTAGTCAATGACATTGACAAGCTATGGAACTGTATGTTAAATTACTATATTTAGTCATTTAAATGTTATTTTATTAGCAGTGTGTAAAGTTTATGTCTAATTTGTGGACAGTAAAACCTGGGCAAATTAACACTTTGTAATGTTTTATGGTCAAAACTGAAGAGAGGCAGTTTAGACCAAGTGCTGGATTAAATTAAACGAAGTCAAGCGATTTCTATTGAGCTGCATTTCTTAGGTCAGGATTTGGCTTAATCTGTGTCTGTCACATGTCTGATTATCGAAGTTGTGAAAGGACAGGATACAAATGCGAAGTTGGAATGATAAAGCAAATGGTATTTTAACCATAAAATGCTTATAGAAAAGTCAAAATGCCTGGCGGGGCAAAATGCACTTTCAGTGATAATTATAGAATACTAACACATACACGGAGAGCCTTCAAACAGTAACATAAATTAATGAGCAACATCAAACACACAAGATGGCCTGAACTAAATACCAGTATTAATGAGTAATGTACTAATTAATGACTAACGAATTACTAAAACAATGACTAATGTGTTAAGTACTAATGACTGTGCATTATTGGTGAGGAGACAAGTGATGGATAGTTGAATATAGTGACACGATGAGTCTGAGAACAACAAAACCATACAGCTCATCTCTCTCACCTACATTCAGGCTCAAACCCAACACTACCATAATTATCCATTGTCAGTGTGGAAGGAGTGAGACAAATGCAAAGGGATTCCAATAAACAAACAGTGTTTAGTCACAAAACACTTGTTTGAAAGCAAAACTGCCACGAGGGGCAAAACAGCACTAATACATATACTTTGACACTGCAACAATATGGAAGACGATCAACAGCTAACAATAACCGACAGGGGAATGATTGAAACACACAAACTAAACACAAGACTTAATGTGGATAAATGGAAAACACCTGAGCACTGATTAGACATACTGAAGATCTATAGTAGGGGCATTTAACTCTAACCCTACGGGGTCCGGAGCCTGCTGTTTTTTGTTCTAACTCAACATTAATTGGACTCACCTGGGGTCCGGGGTCTAAATAGGTGTCCCAGGTCTAAATAGGTGTCCCAGGTCTAAATAAATGTCCCGGGTCTAAATAGGCTATATCAGGCCAAAAATCATGCAGGGTTGCATACTTCAAAAATCCCCCTGAAATAGTAGACCATCCGGGGACTACTGACATACTATATTTGCATACTATGCACTCTCAGAAATGAAGGTACAAGAATGTACCTAAGCTTGTCGCTGGGGCTGTACCTTTTTGAGGTACAAATATTGTACTTTTCAGCATTGTTCCAAATTTTTACCATTGATATCTGTACGTCTAATGGGACACTTTTGTACCCTGAGGAACAAAACTGTACTTAAAGGTACACTGGTCACATACGTAAACTCAAAGTTACCAAGGTGATCCTTAAGGGCACTAAATGTGTACAGTTTTGTCTCTCAGGGTACAAAAGTGTCCCATTAGACGTACAGATATCAATGGTAGAAATATGGGCCCATGCTGAAAGGTACAATATTTGTACCTCAAAAAGGTACAGCCCCAGCGACAAGCTTAGGTACATTCTTGTACCTTCATTTCTGAGAGTGTGTTTTGGGACATACTAATCGTAGTCTGGCATACTATATAGTATGCATACTATGCATATTGAGACGCAGCCTCTGTTCTGCCACCTCTGTGCTTCTGGCCATCCAACACCTACAGGAAATCATCTCCAGATCCTGAGGCCAGAACAACAGTCTCTACCCATCTTCTAGAAACATCTGAACCCTTCCTCTGCAATGATCAAGCTTATATTAGTCGACGTTCACTACGTCCGTTGTCTGTTGTCTTTCAAAAAATATCTTTTTATTTGTAAGATTATTTTTTCAGCACTGATGTTTGCCCATTCACTGTTTCAAATATTCAATACTCTTATTACTGATTTGTTTTTTTCACCTGGTTTCTCCTAAATGTTTGAACTCACTGTAAGTCGCTCTGGATAAGAGCATCTACTAAATGTCTAAAATGTAAATGTCTAAACTGTTAAACCATTAAATACCTTCTCATGATTCGATGCACCTGTCTATGAAGTTCAAGACTTAATGAGCTCACCAAAACAAATGTGTGTTCCAATTAATATTCAAAGCAAAAAAAATGACAATGGTGCCCAGATGTATGCACCTGCCTAATTTCGTTTTGATGCATATTGCACATTTTCTGTTAATCCAATGAACCTCATTTCACTACCAAAATATTACTGTGTCCTTCAGTTATTTGACAGATCAAAGTGAAATTGCAAATCCAAACATCCAATTATCTATAAATGAAAAACATGAAACTTTTCAGGGGTGCCTAAACTTCTGCATTTGAATGTAAGTGTTCCAACCTTTTTATAAACAATGTAACTTTTTAGCTGAATAGGAACTACTTGTTTTATATGGCGTACTAACATGGCAACATTCAGAGGAGTGGTGGGGTTGCATTAATGTTTGATGATAATCACAGCGCATTAACACACTCCAGCCTGTGCGTTGCCTTCAGCCTCTTGGCTTTTTAAAACACTGAGGTTTGTGGTTATTACCTTGCAACGCGCAGTCTGTCATGTGTTAATGCTTACTTATCTAGTACATTGCTCACACCTGGTTCATGTTCTTTCTGCTCTTCCAACCACAAGCTTATTGTTTCCTTTTTACGCAACTGGCTAATGCCAAATATGAAACTATATGAAACTTCCTTTCTCTCTCTCTCTCTCTCTGTCTCTCTCTCTCTTTCTCTCTCTCAAAAGCCTGATTCTTCAGCTTTGAGACAGACTTGACCTTGACATACTCAGAGGCCATTTGGATTGAACATAGTCAGTAGAAATGGTGATTGAAGACCTTCACTAAGATTATTTAAGTGTGCTGCTTAAGCTCAGGGCTGCCCATGATGCAAATTTAAGGTGATGTATAGAATGTAAAGCCTTATGGACATATAAATAAAGTGGCAAGAAATAGCATGTGAACCATTTGTAATTACCTGGAGTTCTGCTTATATTGCTCAAAAGGTTTACCCAAATCATTATATTTTTCTTGTCTTTATCAAAGAAATCATTTTAATACTCCAAGGACTGATAGAGAATATACATTACTTGTCAATACTGTACATATAACAACATATTACCACCTCAAACATCTCACAGTGTCAGCCTGTATAACTGTTTACATGTTTATATAATCACTATAGATCATTTTAACTGCCCCTTGATCATCACACAGCATCATTCTGTGGTAATGTTTACATTTACAGACTAAATATTATGCTTGATCTCTAGACTCCATTTTCTTCTTTTTCTATTGTTTACTAATAAACATTGTTTTCCTCTTGCATCTTTTGATAATTACGTACAACTTTTACTGTATATGCAATTACAGTTGAACTTGAAGCTATTATACATACCCCCCCAAAAAGAGAATGCCATTCACAAAAGTACATTGTGAAAATCTCATGACTGTAACTTCCCCTGATATGCAAAACCAACCTACACACTTGCACACATAAAAAGGAAACACATCCTCTTTGACATCCGCATATGAACCAGGTATTTGTCATTTCAAAGATCTGAGTTTGAGGAGTCCACATAGATGAGTGTCCTCATATCAAATGCAAACAATCTATTGACTTTGTCCTTTTTTTTTGTTCAAGGTTTTTTTATTAAAAATGAAAAAATATTATCAGACAATTTACAATGAGATAATCCCCCTCCCAATCCCACACCCCCCCCATCCCACAACACCCACCCCCCAAGATAGGTCCCACACACACACACATGCAAACACACACACACATCAACTAAAAAACCAAATCAAGTGAACATCTAAATTAACAAGTAAAAAAAAGTAAATAAAATTAAGGAAGTGTTTGTAACTCTTCAAAATAAGTAATAAAAGGATTCCACCATTTAAAAAAGTTGTCCGTATTCCCCCTGAGAGTGAATTTCACCTTCTCTAATTTTAGAAAGAAAATAACGTCTTTTAGCCATAGGGAAACAGAAGGGGACTCTGAGGATTTCCATGAGTATAGGATCCTACGTCTTGCCATCCGAGTAGCAAAGGCAACTACATCTGCTTGCCTTCTACACAGGAGCTGTGGGACTGGCGTAGTAGCAAAAATAGCTAGTAGGGGGCATGGTTCTAATGTCTGAAAGGATATCGAAGATAGATTTCCAAAAATGATCAAGTTAGGGACAAAGGGCAAACATATGGCTAAGATGACAGGGAGTTGCTCCACACCTGACACAGATGGGAATATTTTTGATAATTTAGATTGTGAGAAATGCAGTCTCTGAACCACTTTAAAATGGTTAAGACTTAGGCGAGCACATGACGAAGAAGTGCGTATCCTCTTGATGGCTCTCTCCCAAAAATCATCTCCGAATTCTGCTCCCAGTTCAGTCTCCCATGCAGCCATGGTTTTAGAATAAGTCTGCATATCAAATGACAAAATACTTTGATACAATTTTGAAATTAGAGATTTTAGATGTGGTTTATGTCGAAATAACTCTTCCCATGGTTGCCGTGGGGGTGGGGAGGGAAAGTCAGGAAAGGTCCTGGAGACACAGTGCCTAGCCTGAAAATACCTGAATAAATGAGCTAAGGGCAAGTTGTGAGAAGTGGAAGTCCAAGAAGCTGGCAAATACATTGCCTATGAATAGATCCCTGAAGGTCACTATGCCATTTTTCTCCCAGAGACGAAAGACGGGATCTACCTGAGAAGGAGGAAAAAGATGATTGCTACAGATGGGCATTAAAGTAGAGGCAGAACATGACTGAAAGTGACGCCTGAATTGATACCATATTTTAAGAGAGTTACAGACAACAGGGTTGTCTGTGTAGCGAGAAGGCGATAGGGGGAAGCGCTGATGTGTTTAAAGGCATACATACACTTTTTTGCAGGTTGAGATTGTACCCAGAGAAGGAACCGAAAGTTTCCAATAAAGACAAGATCTTAGGCATGTGAGAGACAGGATCGGTTACATACAAAAGCTAGTCGTCAGCATACAAGGCAAGTCTGTGTTCTGATCTCCTACGGGTTATCCCTACAAGTGAGGGTGAGGTTCTGAGTGCAATTGAGAGAGGCTCAATAGCTATAGCAAACAGCAAAGGGGAAAGTGGACAAACCTGGCGAGTTCCACGGGACAGAGTGTTATAGTCAGAATTGAAATTATTAGTGTTGATAGAGGCTAGAGGTGATGTATACAAGAGGCGTATCCAAGATATGAATGCATATCCAAAGCCAAATTTGCTCAATGTAGCAAAAAGTTACTCCCATTCAACTCTATCAAAAGCCTTCTCGGCATCCAATGAAATTACTACTTCAGGGTGTCTATTTATGTCTTTGGAATAAATTATATTAAACAGGGTTCGAATGTTGAAAAATGAATGACGACCTTTAATGAAGCCAGTCTGTTCCTCTGATATTATGCTGGGCAGAACACCCTCTATGCGAGATGCCAGTAACTTTGCCAAAACCTTAACATCGGCATTGATAAGGCTAAGGGGCCTGTATGAACCACATGCAGTGGGATCCTTACCCTCTTTTAGAAGAAGGGATATCGAGGCTTGTCTCAGTGTGGGGTGAAGTGAGCCCAGCTTCAGTGACTCCTCAAACACAGACAATAGCAGTGGGGCCAGTTTGTCATAAAATCTTTTGTAAAATTCAGGGGAGTGCCATCAGGGCCAGGGGCTTTCCCAGATTGTAAAGACTTGATAGAGCATATGATCTCATTTAATGTCACCGGAGAATCAATTTGCTCAGCCAGTTTGGATTCAATTGTGGGTGTCTCCAAGTTATCCAGAAATTCCACCATTAAGTCAGAATTATCTGGGGACTCTGAAGTGTAAAGTGAGGAGTAATAGGTTTTAAAAACATCTCCAAAGGGTCAATTGTAAGAGTTCCAGAGGGGCACTCGATTTGAGATATAGATCGCAGAGCTGCATGACGTTTTAGCTGATGAGCCAAAAGGCGACTGACTTTGTCACCATACTCATAGTACGTGCCACGAGAACGAAGTAATAGACGCTCAGCTGTGCCTGTGGATAAAAGATCAATCTCTGCCTGAAGGTCAAGGCGTTATTTATAGAGTTCAGGAGAAGGGGACAGAGCATATTGGCGGTCAAGAATAGCATTGGAAAGCTCCTCCTGTCTAGTTCTCCTGATTTTAGTTTGATGCGATAAGTGAGAAATAATCTGCCCTCTGAGATAAGCTTTGAGTGTCTCCCATTAGTAAGGAGTAAGATATTCCATCTGTTTTGTTCAAACTAAGGAAATCGTCAATAGATGTAGAGATGAAGTCACAAAAGACTGGATCAGAAAGAAGTAGAGAATTGAGTCTCCAAGGGGGACGGCTTTTACAATGGGAAGAAATTATTATGTCAAGGGCCAAGGGGGCGTGATCAGAAATGACGACGGTCAGATATTCAGAGTTTTTAACCCTTGGGAGTAGAGAGCCATCTACAAAAAAATAATCAATGCGGGAATATGTATGGTGGACCTGGGAAAAAAAAAAAATATTCTCTGGAATGAGGGTTATGAAATCTCCAGGGATCAACACATCCATGATGGGCCATAAAATCAGAAAAATATTTAGACATGGCAAAGGGAACACTAGTACGTGACCTGGACCGGTCCAGTGCGGGGTCCATGACACAATTTAAATCCCAGCCAAATGTCAAATAACAAGGACAGAGTTTTTGTGACATATACGAGATATTGAGAATGATTTGTGGAGTTATGAAGTAACTGGTCCACTGTAAAATCTTGGAGACAAAAGGGACTTGCCTTGTTGACTAAAGTTAGGATGCTTTGAAGCTCACTACATGGGGTTCTACTGTGTTTAAAATGCAAATGGTATTGGGGGGAAGAAAAAACAAGGGACCTATTTTATTGACTATTGCTGTTTCCTGAGGTTTAGAAATGCATCTTTTGTCAATGATTTTATGTATTTTACGTGTGTTTGGATTTGAAATGTTAGAGTTAACCAATAAGGAATGAGGGTTTACTGATATAAGGAGGACGAGAAAGGAGATTCGGGACTTCTCGCTAGGCTAAAGATGGGATGTCAGATGTTTAAACATTAAAGTCTTATTTGCTGTAATTATCATATCTATAGGACTCTGAGTGCAATTATTTAATTACTAAATGCATTAAAAATTTCCAAAATACCTATCGAGTTCAATACACACTATCAAAAAAAACTAATGATGCAATTCATGAGCCGCATTTCAGCATGAATTTCAATTGAACAAAAATTTCCTATAGTTTTAGAAGGTCTATTTATACCTTTGTTAAATCTGAAAATCAGATATAAATCATCACATTCTTTCATGATTCTTTTGTGAAATTTGAAACTTTTTTAAGTCATGGGATTCCACAATAACAAATGCAATATAAATCATCACATTGATTCAAGACAAAGACATGGTGCATTATGGGATTCCCCATGGTTTATGGATGTTGCAACATCACACACACACTGGAAGGTCCACTGGAGGCAGTAATAGCTACCGTATAAAGTATGTCAGCAGTTCTGAAAACTTTAAAAAAGAGACAATTGTTCAGGGATGATGTCGGCATAATGCTTGGTCACTTGTTATTGAGAACAAAGCTTTCAGGTTTGCAGATCCTGCATTGGTTGAGTGCATTCAGATTGTGTAATCACAGTGGGACTTCTACTAGTTGGCAAGCAGGGGGTTTCCAGCTCCTCATGACGTTTTAATGTTTATCTCTGCTTTCCTTTCACCGGTTGAACGACAATCACTTGTATTGCAGCAATCTCTGATTGCAGCAATCTCTCTCTGTGTGCTACTCTTGGCCTGTGTGTTTGCCCTAGTTGTGTGCTGTGCAATCCTGTGGTTGAGAGGAGAGAGAGTTGGGTGTGGTTGAGGTCTTATTAGCTTGAGTATTGTTTGTCCAGACTGTTGTGTGAGTAGCGTTGAGTCCATTGAAACCGTTATATAGATACATACCTGCCAACTTTAAAAAAACCGTGGAGTGAGATTTTGTCAGGTTTTACCAAAATTATGCCACGCACGCAACCACACAAAATGTTGAAATAGGTGGGGGCCGCCTATTGGAGATGGACAATATTAGTTACATTCTGTGAAGCAGACATAGCTGAAGGTCCATCCCCAGGAAATTTTGGATTAAGTAATGTGTTTTCCTGCATTCTAGTGGATTTTTGAGTGGTCTGCTAAAGATGTGCAATACCTGAAATTACTCTGATTCATGTTCGGCATCATGACTTGTACGGCCTTCTAGACTTGAGCTTAAAATTCAACCAGAAAAATATTGTGTGTCTAAATGCCTATGTACCACAATAAAGCCTTATTCTTAGACATGTGTTTAAAATTTGACCTAGGTAGGTTGACTAATATTTCCATTAGAATGGTATTAAACAAATTTTTACCTGAAACCTACCCATGTTGTGAATAATTGTATTCTTAAGAGCATTTAATGATTTATGTTTAGCCAATAAAGACACAAGATTAGTAAGGGAGGGACATTGTTCTTCATTCAAAGCCCACCAAATGGTCCATCAGAAACAAATAAGTGCAACAAAGTGCTTACTTAAACAGTACAACTTTTTCCAAGCATAAAATAGATGAATGCATTACAATAATAACAACAAAATGAGGCATAATCAGTATCAAATGCAGATCAGAAGCTGGTTAAAGTCCTTGTCTATGATCTGTGGGCATGGATATACTGGCCTGTGGCCTTCTTGTAGGCCTTGATGACCTCGGAGGGGGGCTCCCTGTCATGACCCCTGCTCCCTGAGTCCTGTTTCTGTGTTGTCTGTCTTGTCTTGTGTTGCCTGTTCCAGAAGGAGTGGGTGGGGCCACCCATTTCTCTCCCTGCCAGCTAACTGCCCTCACCTGTCACCACACCTGTTCCTGGTTTACTGTCACCCCTATTTAAGGAAGGACCTGAGATCCACTCATCACTGGATCGTTAGTCACATTAGTATGTGCTTCATGTTCCTGGTTTACTGTCACCCCTATTATAGGAAGGACCTGAGATCCACTCACCACTGGATTCTTAGTCACATTAGTATGTGCTTCATGTTCCTGGTTTACTGTCAC
>JACXGM010026793.1:0-15125 GCA_016801145.1 Umbra pygmaea
TGGTACAGGTGAGTACGGACTCCGCTTCACATTCAGTGCACCATTCCACAAGTCTCTCTTCTGTCTCTATTTCTGTTGGTGAATGATCCACTTTGTCTTCTTCTGGTAGTTCAGAGGAACCGGCTGTTTCCAAATCCTCAGAAGAGTCAGAATCCGAATCCATTCCAATGTCTTCTACATGAGGCTCCCAGGCACTGGCATCTAAACGCTCTAGCTTACTCAACTTTCGGCCCTTCTTACTCTCCTCGTCTGAAGAGCAACCATCACTTTCACCCAACGCCTTAGGAAAGGAAAACAAATGCCAACATGTTAGATGATAGAGATGTCTGAATCTGTTCCATAAGGTGTTGTTAGAGTTAGGGACTATAGAAATGCCCACCTCTCCATTCAGCGGTTCCTCAGTGGTTTCGTTGGTACGCAGGGGCTGGCTCAGCCACTTCCTGTGGTGACTGCAGAATGGGCATGTCTGTACTACAGAGAAACATCCCACCTCCTCCTGCATCCTGGCATCACAGTCACAGCCACACCTTTCACAAAGCAGAAAGAGCTGCAGCAAACAGGCTTTGTTCACACGCACATCTGGACTCCTGTGTATGGAGGAAAGGCAAAATGGACAGTTGGTTATTTTTTTGACAAAATATCAGGTAAGAATTGTTTCTGAAAGAGCTATGGACCAGCTAGAGAAGAAAGTGTATAATAAGATGTATGTAAGTTCAGTTATCAATTTCTATTAACTATTACTATTTCTATTAATTATTAATTTATATTTATTTGTTTTATTCCACTATTTTGGTTCCTCTGTGGATTTACAGTGAACAATAAACGATAGTCAAATGTATTTGGACACCTGACCATCACACACAAGATTTTTGGACATCCCATTCCTAAACCATGGGCATTGATTTGGACTTGGCCTTGCTTTTGCAGCTATAACAGTCATGCTGGAACAGAAGAGACTTCTCCAACCTGTTACCACAAATTTCAAGGCACCACATTGTCCAAAATTTCTTTGTATCCAGTAGCATTAAGATGACTCTTCACTGGGAATAAGGGGCCTAGCCAAAACTATGAAAAACAGCCTCAGACCAATATAGTATTGTCACAATACTGGAATTATTAAGATCGATACACTACCTTGAAAACTATCAATACCACGGGGGGAAATTGAGGGCTTATAATAACAACCTCCCCTCCAGTATTTACAATTTATCATAATACTATGTTTTGCCAAGATATTAAAATAAATGTGATATAAATCTGGACTTCAAGATTTTCTTAATTATCTAATCAACCTATCTTAGATATTAGGTAAAGTTATTCACAGCACTTCATTCTTTCCACATTTTTTTTACACCCTTATTCTGACATTAATTAAATTCTACAAAAAATACCTTATAATGGCAATGTGAAAGCAGTGTTTGAAATTTTAAAAGAAAAAACAAACAAGCACATGTACAGAAGTATTCACAGCCTTTGCCATGACAAACAATATTGAGCTCAGGTGCGTCCTGTTTCCACTGATCAACCTGATTGGAGTCCACCTGTGGTAAATTCAGTCTACCAAGCCATGAAGTCAATGAAAGAAGCCATGAAAGAAATTGTGTGTAGACATCCGAGACAGGATTCTATCAAGGCACAGATCTGAGGGTAGAAGGGTACAGAATAATATCTGCAGCATTGAAGGTCCCAATGAGCACACTGGCCTCCATCATCTGTCAATGGTAGTTTGGAACCACCAGGACTCTTCCTAGAGCTTGCCATCTGACGATCGGGGGAGAAGGGCCTTAGTCCGTTGGTCACTGTGACAGAGCTCATGAATTTCTCTGTGAAGACAGGAGAAACCTCCAAAAGAACAAGTCTGCAGCACTCCACCAATCAAGCGTTTATGGTAGGGTAGCCAGACGGAAGGATGTGGCCCAGAAGTTAATTGACAGCATGCCAGGGCGGATTGCAGAGGTCTTGAAAAAGAAGGGTCAACATTTGAAATATTGACTCTTTGCACAAACTTCATGTAATTGTCAATTAAAGCCTTTGACACTTATGGAATGATTGTAATTATTCTCTAATATACCATTTTATCTGCTGACAAAACACTGAAGCAGCAACATGGAAACCAATATTTGTGCCATTCTCAGAACATTTGACCATGACTGTTCACTCACGATCTTATCCATGCTACAGATGGTGCCTGCGAAGTGGACGGCGGTATGCTATGAATAACTCCCAGTCACAAATTGGAGCTATCAAACGGATTCTCGACAGGTAGCAGTGACTGGATACAGTAGCTCGATTTTTACATTTTAACAGGGCTTCGACGTGGAAATCTGTTTGCCAGCAAGCTTTTATTTAGTGTTCTCATTTTAATGTGTATTTTTAATAAGGAAAAATGTATTAATGGTTGATACATTGATTGTTTTAATCATTGATTTTAACATTTTGTTTTTTAACATGACCTTTTACAGGGAACACAAAATGAGCCCAGTCTTTTACAGTTGTGACCTGTGACAACAATTTAAAAACAGCAGCCAAAAAACAAAATTAAACATACGATATGTAGTTTTTCGCCACTAGGGGTCTCTCAATCAAAACAATCGCAAAACATGTACTTTGATTACATCGCGAAGTAGCGTTGGATCATGGGTTCTGTCCTCATCGTCCATGACATCCTGCAAATCTAGCTTCTCCGGCAGAAACAAATGTTCACTGACAAAGTAGTGTATTGTTAAATATATTAAAACTTTATTCACGTTATGTTTGTCGGTTCCCTGGAACTTAGAGCAACTAGAGGAGTCAACGGTTATACGACACCATTGATGGGCAACAAAATGATAGAGGTGATTTTGAACAAAGATCGCCACACCATTACCTTTACTCTTCCTATCAGCTCTAAAAGCATTATATCCAAACAATGCAATATCGGAATCTACTGTTTTCTGATAAAACAAAGAAATCAGGACTGGCTGAGAAACTAAAAAACATGAAAACATTGTAAATATTTTAATCTGCCATTTGGTCTTTGTGTTGTGGTTGCCCTGAACCAGAAATGTAACAAGTGTTTCCAAAAAGAACCAGGTGACATATACTTCATACTTTTATTGGACTACACTATGAACAATATGGGTGCCTATCATTAGATTTTATTGGCATAGGCATGCTAACTTTTGATAAAAGACATTAAATTTGGTATAGCTAGCTAGTAAGATAATTCACATTTCTTGCTAGTTGGCGAACTAGAAAACACGTGTAAGTGGATAAAACAAGAGACTGGAGTAAGAATCCAACAAAAGAGCAGTGTATGAAATTTATTCGGACGTACCCAGGATTAACGTCTATGCCGTTTCCGGTGTCCTGTAAACGGGATACTGTTGGGACACCTGTGGACATTCACAATGAAAAATTAATGACATTCCTTGAGAAATATTCTTCCTGTCATCATCATCATCATGTTTTTACTAGTTCAATTTGAAAGACAAAACTGCGCAGATAATATCATAGCAAAAACACTACATTTAGAAAGACTGGTTTATATTCTGAACAATTAATCTACATTTGAAATAACCCTATATTTTATCTAGACAACAGCATATACTTAATTTTTTTTAAATGTTCACATTATTACAGATTTAAACATCAGTAAACAAAGGACCCAAAATTGAACCCTGTAGGACTCCTTTAATAATAGTAACAAAATCTGGTATTATTCCATCAGCAACAATAGGTGACCTGTTTCTAAAATAATTCTGAATCCATGCACAGGTGTCTATGGCGAATTATCTACTGTATCAAAAGCCTTTGAAAGTTCAATAAATAAGGCAACACAGTTAACTTACTATCAACCGCTTTAACAATATTCACAACCAATGTAGTGGCTGTGATGGTACTGTGCCCTGGTATACAAACTGGACTGATACTTGTTTATGACAGTTTAGAGTAGGGCTGCAACAACGAATCGATGATATCGATAAAAATCAATTATTAAAATTGTTGGCAACAAATTTCATTATCGATTCGTTGGGTCTATTTTGTTGCTCGCTGTGTGGTAGAGCTACGTGACTTGAAGAAAATACATTTTAAACTGTCTGACCGAAGTCTTGGATATTATGGCAGAACTTCACTTTAAATTAAACAAAAACATTTTACGTGCAAACTCTGTAAAGCATAAATGGCATTGCACCGGATCACCACCGTAATGAGATGAGGGAGAACTTGAAAATAAAAAAGGTTGGAGCGATAAGCAAAGTAGACTCAACAGCAGGGTAAGTTAGTATATAATTGCACGTGTTGCGTTTTGAAATGAGGAATCGTTCCTCCCACAGCAGGTAGTTCTTATCAAATAGCCAGTGTTTTGTCACGATCCAGCTTGGTTTATTAAATCAAATCCACTTCAACATTGCACAACAAGTGTATTTAACTAGCTGGCTAATTAATGTTTGTAGTAGAGCTAACGTTAACCTAACAAGCTCATTAACACTACCTGGCAGTGCTAAATTAAACAAACAGAAAGAGTTATAGTGCAAAACTAATTTAAAACACAAACCAGATCTTACTATTACAGTATTACAACATATGCTAACCTTGTACCTCTTCGGGGATGCTAATTTGTTAAACGTTTCACTACGTGATTTACTTATCGTTTTTTCAACTACTGTTGCGCACAGTAGAAACTACAAAGTCAGATTTATAATAAAAAAGTCATTCTTAATCAAAAAGTTAATGTCAAAATAAGCATAAACAGGTAAAAATACATAAAGCAACAAAATTACTGTTTTACAGTAATTTTTTTTACTGTTTTATTATAAGGCTATTTACAACTATGTGTTATATAAATGCCGTTTCTATAATTGTTTTGTAGACAATTTTACCATCTCAGGTCCGTCTAAGCAAGTTAAATAAAATCCATATTTTGCACTTTACTAAAGCAATGAGTATATGTTTTGCAGCATACATTTAAGTCTGTTGTGTTAAAACTGTCAATTTGGAATAACTATTTTTTTTAGTTATGGAAATATTTGTTAGTCTGTTTATCCGATTCATCGATTAATCAAATAAATAATTGACAGATTAATTGATTATCCAAATAATCGTTAGTTGCAGCCCTAGTTTAGAGATATGTTGATAATTATCAAGTTCATCAGTTTCCCCAACTTTTTGTAGGGGCAACTTATAGTCAGTTCTCCAAAGGTCAAAGGTTAAAGATATTAACATCCATGTAAAATCTCTTGTACGAATAGCATCAGGTATGTCCAAATTGAACTATGGGATTGACCTGTTCTTTACCCAAACCTTAAGGTTATGGAATGTGCTCATCTGCAGTGGCATTTAAAATACTAATCATTTGCTCTAATGCCAGCTCAAGTTCATGAATAGTAGTAATATTCAAGATTACTATGGTAAAGATCATGTAAAAAAGCTTGTTCACTGAAATGTCTATAATTTCTTTTAGTAATAATGTTGGGTTTGGCCCTGTAAACTCAGACATTAAGACATCCAAAATAACAGTGGTCACTGACTTCAAGTGGAAATACTCCTCTAGCTTTATATTTCTCAGGTGCAGTTAGTATACAAGCCTAAATGTAGTTTATTGACAGATTCTATATTTTAGCAAATTGGACTTTGTAGGCACTTCAAGTTTAGGCCCTGTGTGGGATTTACCTCAGTACAGAAATCTTTTATACTGACCGTGTCCTGTGACTTAAAAGTTTAAATCTCTTAGGATAACTACAGTAGATGGCCTCATGAATCTCGCTTTCCACCACATCCCAAAGGTGCTTGATTGGATTGAGATCTGGTGACTGTGGAGGCCATTTGAGCACAGTGAACTCATTGTCATTTTGAAGAAACCAGTTTGAAATTGTTTCAGTGAACAAGATTTTTTAGCTAAAAGCATAGCTAAAAGTTCAGGTAAGACTAAAATTTCTAAATTCCTACCTAATGTAGAACTTAAAGCTATCAACTCAAATTGATTAGGAATGGAGACAGTTTATCAGTGCAATACAGCAATGACAAAGAGACACCACCACCTCTACCAATCAGCTCAAAAAACTTTATACCCATCTAAAGCAATTATCAAAAACCACTGTTTTCTTTGATAACCTTATTTTAGAAGTCAGAACAGGCCTGATAAACTAAAATCTTAATAAAATCCATGTTGGGCAATATACTATGTGCAGTACTCAGCGTAAATTAATCAGTCAACACCAGAACAAAAGCTGAAAATCATTTTTTTTAAATTAAGTTCTGTGAAACATTTGCTTTTATGAAGAACATAAAATATTGGTCACCAACATCATTGGGATAAGAAAATACAACTCCTCTTAGGATAAAATGCTAATCTCGAAGTGTTCACTTCTGTGGACGGCATGGACATCTCAGACACACACACACACACACACACACACACACACACACACACACACACACACACTTACTTTTGTGCTGCAGGTTCTTTTGACTTCCATGTTCAATTGATGGCTCATCTAAAACAAAGGTACACCTGCCAGTTCATATGATGTTTTCTAATGAACATTTGTTATGGATAAAGAACCAGTCATTTCAAGGGCTGGGTGATTTACAGTACATTGTTCAATGGTACATACATTCACTGGCCACTTTAATAGGTACACCTTGCTGGTACCAGGGTGGACGACTGGTTGCTATCAGATCTGCCTTAATTCTTCTTTATGGCATAGATTCAGCAAGGTGCTGGAAACATTCCTCAGAAACTTCGGTTCATATTGACATTCTTGCATCACGTAGTTGCTGCAGATTTGTCAACTGCACATCAACGACGTGAATCTCCATTTCCACCAAAGGTGCTGGATTGGATTGGGATCTGGGGCCTCATTTATAAAACTTTGCGGTGGATTTGCGTCAGAAGTGGCGTACGGACGAAATGTAGGACGTGCATACGCAAAAAAATATTCAGATTTATAAAACTGTGCGCACGCACGTCCTACGCCGTTTTCCCTTTATAAATCAAAATCAACTCAACTAAATGTGGCGCAGCTTTTGCGGCTGCATGTCACGCCCATAATTGCCCATATAGTCAGTGAAACGCCCCAAAATTAATATTAATTGATTGAGAAATCATGGCAAACAGAGAGAGGAAAACCAAAAAAAGAAACTTTACTCAATGTGAAGTAGAAATGATTGTTGGCGAGGTGGAAAATAGGAGGAAAATGTTGTTTGAAGGGCACACTGTGGCCATTACTAATGCCATGAAGATGTTGGAGTGGCAAAAGTTTGCAAACACTATGACGCAGCCTGAGAGTCGGACCATGGCCGAAATATAAAAAAGTGGTCAGACATCAAAGTCAATGTTAAAAAGCGTCTAGCGCTTTATCGCGAAAGTCTGCCACGGTTAGGGGAAGATTAGTTAAATTAGTGAGCAACATGTCTGCATCACAAATTATTTGGACATTGATGGAATGAAAATGCTTACGATTAATGACAGCATTTCTTTCTCATTCAGTGCCCTCATTCGGTGCCCATGAGTGCAGTCAATAGCACTGATACGTTTGGAAAACCGGACATATAGCTGAAAATTGTGCTTTTGTTTTTGCCTGTTCACCCGCGGTGTACGGAAACTTCATGTAGGCTAATTATGAGATAAGCCTAAAATTATACCTAACACGTCTGGCATAACCCGGCTAAGGATCGGCTGAGATATCCCTGACCTGTCAGCCAATTCCCTCTGGAAAGTGCCAGTCGCCAGAAATCCTGTCATTATGAAAGGCGTCACTAAATAAAATGCACTGTTAGGCTATTATTATTATTATTATTATTATTATTATCTTCTAACAGCGCAAGATCAGCCATTGTGCGTCAATACACATTGGGATGGAATGGCTTTTTATAACCATCCATTTGACTGTATCTGATAATCTACAGATGTCGGTATTAATCAATTGTAAATGGGAAATAGTTCACCGAAGACATGCGTCACGATGAGAATATCAGAATATCAGTTTTAAACATGATTTTGTTCTGTTTACCGTATTATTTATGAGGATGAATTACATAACATGCCAATATCATTACAGAACTTATTTGAGTGTTCTTTTTGCAAATGTGTCTTTATTTGCATTAACGTTGGCTACAATCTTGTTTTATTCTATTTGTATTTCACCATAGGCTGTTGATTGTGAGAATGGCTTTGTGAAGTGTTCATATTATTAATGAGAGTCAGTATTTCGATTTCGTTTAGCTACACAACGATCTGCAGTTTCAGACAGCTTCACGTGTTTCACATATCTGCCGGCGGTGTCGCCATTTCTCATTTCACCCGTTTTTGTGCGTACGCATGGGTCAGAGTTTCCGCGAAGGACCGCACATTTTCCCGTAAATTTTGCTTTTTATAAATCCCAATTATTGCATAGAGAGCTCTACGTCTTCTTTTCTGCGTACGCCACGTTTATAACTGAGGCCCCTGGTGACTGTGGAGGCCATTTGAGCACAGTGAACTCATTGTCATGTTGAAGAAACCAGTTTGACATTGTGAGCTTTGTGACATGTGGTACATTATCCTGCTGGAAGCCATAAGATGGGACCACTGTGGTCATAGAGATGGATAATAGAGATGGATAATAATCAAGTAAGCTGTGGCATTTTTAAACATGCTCAAAAGGGGCCAAACATGTGCCAAGAAGAATTCCCCCAAACCATTATACCACAAGCCTGAACCATTGACAACAAGCAGGGATGCAAACACATGCATCACAAATAAGAGAGAGGCAATCGAAGCCCTTGCACCGCGGCAAAGATCAACCAAATGCTGCACAGCAAAACGTTTAGTGTTAAATTAACAATCTCAGTGTTCATATAGGTCAACTGAACCTATATAAACACAGAGTTAATTTAACACTGGACCTTTTGCTGTGTGCCATCCCCAGCCCACCCCAGAGTAAAATGAAATTCTCAAAATCAAAATACATAACACTCATTTGGAATATTCAATTTCATTTTTTGTTCCAAAACAAACTCCTCTTCCTGGCCACCTCCTGCAACGTATCCAGGGGCTTCCGTCTGGCTGCATTCAATTTCTTATCAATATGTTTGACATCGGTTTTCAATTTTCTTAAAAAAGTTAGACAGTATAAATGTGTGTTTGACTGCATGGACCTTGATTGTAGTTTCAGACCAATTCCAACTGCTTTTACAGCCTCCATCCATCTGCTGCACAATAAGTGCCTCACTTTCCTCAATTTCCCTCATTTTACAAATTAATAGAGAGTTGAATATTTTAGCAAAACGGTATTATAATGGAGTGCAAATAGTTCACTCTGCCCCTTTTCACAATGTCTTGTTTATATGCACCAATATTTCTCGCCCATCTGGGGTTGCCATAAAATATACAATGTTCCATCAGTGGCATTGCCCTGCACTAGCCTACTACAGTCTATTTGCTTCAATTTACATGATAAAAAGGACCTCCTTAAAAATAACAAAACCGGCTGTTGATCAGTTAAGCCCACTTACCAGTTTCTTGCCTTTTATAGCTTAAGATATGGTATTGTGGGATCGCAATAAAACGTTACTGAGAAAATTGAAGACACGGATATGGAGAAAAAAGTTATTAGAAGTAATGTTGATGCAATGCTAGCTAACCAACAGCAGCTAAGTCAAGGGCAATATTTCTAGATGTTAACCATAGTAAATCCATAGGTAGGGCTATGCACCATTGGAAAATAATGTGGTTTGTCACTTAATTACTTTCTTTTAAATGCTTCTCGGTGGCATCAGTGAAAAAGCCGGGACTACCGATACATTACCAAGAGAGAAGCTTTCGGAGTCAGAGCGGTACCAGGTCAGCAAGCTGCTAGCCTCAAACTAGCACAAACCCTAATCTAGCATTAACAAAAACATTTTAAAAAACAGTAGCGTTGGGTAGGCTATACTTCAATATTACTGTTCAAGATAGGCGATGGTAGCCAATTCAGGAATTTAACATTAAAATGTATGACGACGTGCAAACAAACAACCAGGCCTAGTTGAAATGTTTAGTAAATTCCGGACTAGGAGATTATATAATAGAGGTGTGAATCTTCACTGATCTCCCGATTCAATTCGATTACGATTATCATGTCAGCGATTCGATATCTCGATGCGTCAAATACATTTTTCTATCAAAACCATATAGGATATTTGACTTGACAGAGTGCAAGTCACTGTATAGTTCAAAATAATACAGATTTCTATATTACTTCATATGGTCATGTTTTCATCCAAAAATACAAGTAGTAAGTTATGAACAATCTTTTTCATTTAAAAATGTCTGAACACAGTGCACACACACACACTTTTCAAGCTTCAAGCGTCTGGAAAATAAGTCTCATTCGGGTCTCGAGTCTATCATAGGTCTAGATGAAACTGGTTAGGCTACTGAGAATGTTATTTTTCATTTGAATGTTTATGCTGCAGCTGGAAAATTAAGGAGCAACATCATTGGTTATAATTGATTATGGTCGGCCACTGCATCGATGCAGCATCGTCCATGTCCGCATCGCGATGCATCGATTATTTGATTAATTACAACACCTCTATTATATAACATTATAAACCAAAAAGCTTCTAACCTCCATTGATCTCACCAGTTGCCAGTAAAATGGGAGGCGCGGCGTCGAAGGTCTCAGGGAGAAATTTTTTGCAGTGGCAGTCTGACAGACACCATGCATAGACAGTCAAAGATACGCAGCAAGAAACACTAATGGTTGACCGCATACTGCTGTTTTGGCACTCAGCGTTTATAATTTGCTTATTTCCTATTTACTTGTTTGGTGGAGGCACTCCAGAATTACTGTTGGTGAATTTATAATCAGACCCTCTCAGACAACCCCCCCCCCACCCCACATAAAAACTCTTTGTATCTGCACGATTCACAGAAGTCACCCAAACTGACGTGAAAAAAGCGGGAGGCGCCGAAAAGCGCGCTGTTTGCATCCCTGAACAAGGCAGGATGGAGCCATGCTTTCATGTCGTTTACGCCAAATTCGGACCCTACCATCTGAATGTCCCAGTAGAAACTAAGACTCATAATGCCCATGCAAATCATAGCCTCAGTTTCCTGTTCTTAGTTGACCGTAGTAAACCCGGTGTGGTCTTCTGCTGCTGTAGCCCATCTGCTTCAATGTTCAACATGTTGTGCATTCAGAGATGCTCTCCTGCATACCTTAGTTGTAAAGTTTGGTTATTTGAGTTACTGTTGCCTTACCGAACCAGTCTGGCCATTCTACTCTGACCTCTCATCAACAAGGCATCTTCGCCCGCAGAACTGCAGCTTACTTGATATTTTCTCTTTCTGACCATTCTCTGTAAATCCTAAAGATGGTTGTTCAGGAAAATCCCAGTAGATCAGCACTCTGGAACTCAAACCAGCCCACCTGGCACCAAAAACCATGCCATATTCAAAGTCACTTGAATCACCTTTGTTCCCCTTTCTGATGCTTAGTTTGAACTTCAGTAGATTGTCTTGACAAGGTCTACGTGCCTAAATGCATTGACTTCCTGTCACGTGATTAGCTGTTTAGATATTTGCATTAACAACAAGCAGTTGAACAGATGTATCTAATTGTGGCTGATGGGTATATGTATTTACAATCTGCTATCCACACAGTAAATTTTATTCACTACTGACGATCACTGTTCTTTAAAATTGTTAAGATTAAATTATCATATAATTTCATTAAAACTAAATCACCATGGTGTACCTAGCATTTAGCCAGAAAGATAAAAGATGGTTCATGGATTACATAAATACACAAGAATTCATGGATTACATAAATAGTAAAAGAAAAATAAATTTATATAGTAACAAAAATCTCATGTGGATATCCTTTAAAATATCAGCAGCTGTGTGGATTCAGAGCAGTACCGTTTACTAGTGATGTGAACATCAATTACATTTCAATAACTTTGCACTGACCTTGGTTGTTGCTTCCAGGCAATTTTGGAGCCACCTGTATTAGTCACATCTATAGTTACTTTGCAATGCAAAATAAGTGTGTGAAAAAAATCACAAAACATCCCTGATGTAAACATCAATACCTGCATGCAAAATATCAATGTATATTCAATTCATTATGCCCATAGGGCTCAGGTCATAACTGGTACCCTATTGCCTAATATTGCATTTTAGCAGACTACTGGATCTCAAGTAGGGAAGGCACCATCAGTCTACAATAATGAGGTTGGGCTAGGCTGTGTAATGTACTAAGTCAGCAGGCCTAGTGAATGCTGGTTTTTGGTTTTTCAAGGAGAGATACTAACCAATTAGTGAGCAACTCTATCAGACTTGTACAAGGTGAAAGCAAAAACCTGCACACTAGGCCCTCCATGAAAGGGAAAACCTGCACACTAGGCCCTCCATGGAAGGGTTAGGAGACCACTGTACTAGGAAATGCTATAAAACAGTAAATGAGGAAGGACGGTCTTACCTCAGAGTTCACGAGAGCTTCCACACTTTTATTAACCTAGAAAAGAAAAAGTTCTGATTAATAAAACAAAACAAACCTGATTAGCCCAAATAACAGATTTCACGTTTTAAAATAGGCTAACAAATACAAATAAAACAAGTTTCAACTACCTACCCCAACCTTTATTGAAACCAGTGGGGTTTTACCACAAAACTGTAAATCCATTGCGCCTTCTGGCTAAGTATGTCTGATACAAATCTTACTGTCCTAGAAATGTCTGAAAACATGATATAAACCACTAGATGTGCGCCAAGTACTCTACCAGGAATTTGACAGATATGAATATCATGATTATAGAATCTTGATTATCTGTAATTGGCAAAAAAAATGAAAACAAGACATTCATGTGACTGAGCTGCACAGAATGCTAAGCACTTAATTCAATGATTTTGCACTCAGTAATGACAAACTACCACCTTCAATATATTAGGAATATATAATCCTCCAATATAGGCTGCAATGTATTCTTAGCAGAAAAAATGGGGTTGAAGTCACCCTCCATCTGTTCAACTCTCCTGACAAGCACACGTACTGTATGGAGGCAGCATTCACAATGGTGGACTGTTAATTTCAATGTAATGTATGCCCAGGCCAGAGGTGGACATTTACTTGAGTAAAATTACTTTTCTGAGAAACTCTGAGTTCACAAGTTTTGGGAAGTCCCTAGTTAAGACCAAATTGATCAGATAAGAGGAGCACTGGGATATCCACCCTGACAATGACGTGTAGAAGCTTGTCAAAGGGTTTCACCCCAGACAGGCACGCGCTATGCCAAAGCTGATTGAAGACTACCAGGTACTGAAAGCTTTGTTCCTGAGCTCATTGAGCAGTGGACTGCTGATCAGCACTGTATGGAAAAGGACCGTCTCCCACCTGCCTTGGTGATCTTTGACTACTGGAGGGACGCTGCACTGTGCTTTTTATCCTCGTCCCAGTGGGCTCAGTGGTCACACAGAGAAGCTTTGCGAAGTACAAGACACGATACTGAACCAAACACAAAACACCTCAACATTACATATCACAATGGTGATGTGCGACAGGTGGAAACTATAAACTGAGAAATTTTATTTAGACGTTTATCCAAGGTATTTGATCATTTGATCATAACAGGTTTCAGTTTAGAAATTGTATGTAACTTTAAATACATTTACAAGTTGCACTTTACTGTATATGTGCTGCCCTGAAAGTACATGTACAGAAACATAATTTCAGAAATTCAATGCAACTTACAGTAAAAGTTGCACTTTATTTTAAGGTATTTGCACCCATTTTTTAATCACAAAATGTAACCCAGAATTTTTTTTCCAGGTTGTGTCATTTTAGTATAAAATGGAATTTGACAAAAAGAAAATGGAAAAAAAATAACAGGTCTTATAGGGCCCTAGGAAATAGATTTGAACATACCTGCCAACCTTCAGACATTTGAGTACCACTTCAGCACAGGCACTGCATTTTACAGTGGTGCATATCTATATTAAATGAATACAGTGACTACACTAGAAGGGCCTTTTCCCATCGTTGGTAATTCAACAACCAACAAACTCTTGTCTGAGGGTCTTATGAAATCTTAAAACTTACTATACACTGTGGCAATTTTAACCACAGAATAAGTATGAAAACATACTGTTAGGGTCTGTCATTATTGATATTACTAGAGGGTAGGGCAATCCAATTATAACATTTGCAATTATTGGGATAGATGCTGTGGCA
The DNA here is from genome assembly GCA_016801145.1 of Umbra pygmaea. Lineage (NCBI taxonomy): Eukaryota > Metazoa > Chordata > Actinopteri > Esociformes > Umbridae > Umbra > Umbra pygmaea. Next base: position 14,181 of record JACXGM010026793.1, read on the forward strand.
GTCTCTAGTTTATTTAGTTTTTTACCCGTACATGACCTTTGCAATCTAAAAGGAGGGCTGAGTGTGCATTATAGTCAATCCTGCCATTATATTTGTATTTAACAGTAAGTCTACCTCCTCATCCAACATCACCAGCACCTCCCTCTGTCAGCTAAGACTTGCTGCACTAACGTGAAACATTGCTGTACATAACGTGCTGTGACATGAATCACAAATGTGCAAGCACTAAATACAACTATGCGTTTAACAACTAAAAAACTATAGCTCTGTCTTTTTAATGAGCAAGGTCTCTCTACCGTTAGTTGACTAAAAGCCGTGAAGTTAGTTAGCACAAGCGCTAGGAAGCTAACCTACCTGCATCATTAATGTTAGTTACTGTAGGTCGCTATTTAGCTACCTTGTTAAGATGTCAGCAAAAAAGCTAACAAATTATTACAGTGTTGGTTAGCTATGTGCTTGAGTTTGGTCAATTTCCCTACCAGTTTCCTTACACATCAGTGGTGGGTCATTGTCAACCGATGAGGTGGAGCTGCTATGAGTGAATCCAGCAGCTCTATCACGCTCACTAGAGACCTGTCATCCACGGGAGATGCAGGTGCATTTTTTTTTTCTTTTGCCCGAATCCTGTAAATGGCTCAGCAATAGTAATATTAGTGTTAAGAGTGAATAAAAAACCACTGGCAAATACATTTTTTTGCAAACTATTGCTATTTCAAACTAGCTTACTTTGACTTTAAATTGTGTAAATGTTACGCAAAATGTGTGCAGGTTGGCAGTTATGTTTATAAGAACTTTTATCAGAACTTTCTTGATCGGGGGCGGTTCCCAGTAGTGTATACCCACGTCTCCAGACACCACTACACTACTGGGCCTAGCCCAAACCATGGAAAGAAAAGCCTAAGATCATTATCCCTCCTCCACCATTAGTAGGGGTGCCCTTTTACA
>JACXGM010026794.1:0-14737 GCA_016801145.1 Umbra pygmaea
CGGACATGCAGACGGACATGCAGACGGACATGCAGACGGACATGCAGACGGACATGCAGACGGACATGCAGACGGACATGCAGACGGACATGCAGACGGACATGCAGACGGACATGCAGACGGACATGCAGGCCCTGGACAACTTGTTATGATTCATGGTTCAATGAATCCAAGTAACCATCAGATATTAAATCAAATTCTGACTGCCTCCTCCAGGAAGCTTAAACTAGGCCATGGTTGGATCTTCCAGCAGGTTGTAAGCACAACACATTGTTCACTGACCACAGAATCAAGGTTTTACCATTCCTGACCTAATCCCCAGAGATGAATATTTTGTTTGCAATGCAACTAAAACTATTCGAAACTCAAGAGGATATCAATGCTATAAACAGATACAAGAGTGTAGCTCTATATTTTTCCTCTTTTGAGTTTGTACTGTATCTGCACCACACATGTTCATCTGGTCATGTTTGGGTTTGTTTTGGTCTTTATTTTAGCAGAGGGAGGACAAACCCAGCCTGCTGCTCCACACTGAGCCCATGACACTGAGTTCTGATCGTGAAAGTGGAGCTCAGTGTTCATTGGTGGATTCACTGGAACTGACAGATATTGTTAATGATGAAGAGAAGATTGGTGGTTTAATTAATCATGGTAAGTTATGGTTTAATCAAGAATGTTAATTTTAACAGCCTTACTCTACTCTAAGTTGTTAATTTAGACTGCCTCTTGTGGGTACCTATGGGTACCAGAAACAAATGAATATTTAGGGGTATTTAACTCTTACCCTATGAGGTCTGGAGCCTGCTGGTTTTCTGTTCTATTTCATCATTAGTTCTTCCCACTCACCAAGTCCCAGGTCTAAATGATTCTAAATTGCAGGTTTGTAATGTAAATGGATGATTATTCTGCAGCTAAAAAGGATCTTGATTGAAATTATGATTCTCTGGAGACAGGTGGTGGTTGATCATAGAATATTTATATATAAAGTACAAATGGAGTGTGTCCTGCCTCAGTTACAGAGGTGAGGCAAATCTAATTACATTTTATTTTTCTGGTGCCAGAAACAGCTTACTGAAATCTAAAAAATAGATAATAATTTAAAATTAGTTAAGTTAAATAATGCTAAACAAATAATATCTAATATAATAACAAAGCATTAATTAACTAGGTGTGACATTTCAGATTTTTCTTAAATATGTACTTTTTTCAATTTATCACTTTACCTTTGTTACTTAAAAATGTATTATCCACAGTCACAGGCATTTTATTCTAGCAAACAAATCACAGTGGAATGTCAGAAAAATTCTAAGAAACAGGCTAAGGAACCTACAATCAAGTTAAAATATTGAACAGAATGAATGTAAAGCCTGTTGATAAACATATTGTTCATTTGGTTTTTTTCCACAGTTTCACTCTTGCAATAGTCACACTGACATTGGATGTAATTTACTTTGAGAAGTTAGTTGGAATGATTCACTTTTCTAATGTCAATCACACAGATGAGACTACTGAAGTGGACAAATTTCCTACAACTGAAGAGCAACAACAGGAAGACGACAAAGAGAAGACTCACTGCTGTCCCCATTGTGAAAAATGTTTCTTATCTAAATCAAAGTTAAAACTACACATTTATTTACATACCAGAAGGAATCACTGTTGTTCTGAGTGTGGAAAGTGTTATTCAAAACTAAGTGACCTCAAAGTTCACAGGCGCATACATACTGGAGAGAAGCCTTACTCCTGTTCTGACTGTGGGAAGAGTTACTCTCAATATGGTAGTCTTAAATATCACCAGTTTATACATACTGAAAAGAAACCTTACTCCTGCTCTGACTGTGGGCAGAGTTTCTTCCAATTATCTGTCTTTAAAATTCACCAACGTATTCATGCTGGAGAGAAACCTTTCTCCTGTTCTGTCTGTGGGAAGAGTTTCATGTCATCATGTTACCTTATTATTCATCAGAGACTGCACACAGGGGGGAAACCTTACTCCTGTTCTGAGTGTGGGAAGAGTTACGCGAAGTTAGCTGGGCTTAAATGTCACAAGTACACACATACTGGGGAAAAACCTTACTCCTGTTCTGATTGTGGGAAAAGTTTCTCACAAATGAGTAACCTAAAAATTCACCAGCACATACATACTGGTGAGAAACCTTACTCCTGTTCTGTTTGTGGAAAAGGTTTCATTATACGATTTGAACTTGCTAAACATCAAAGAGTGCACACAGGTGTGAAGCCTTACTCATGTTCTGATTGTGGGAGGTGTTTCTCTCACTTATGTAGCCTCAAACGTCACCATCGTGTACATACTGGAGAGAAACCTTACTCCTGTTCTGACTGTGGAAAAGGGTTTTCTACATTAGTTCACCTCAAACGTCACCATCGTGTACATACTGGAGAGAAACCGTATTATTGTTCTGACTGTGGAAAGAGTTTTTCTACAGTAGGTCACCTGAAACGTCACCATCGTGTACATACTGGAGAGAAACCTTATTCCTGTTCTGACTGTGGAAAGAGTTTTTCTACATTAGGTCACGTCAAACGTCACCAGCACATACATTCTAGGAAATAACCATACTTCTAAATCGAGGAAGTGCGTCATAACGTCATGAAACATATTGTCAATGAAACATGCCTAGAGAAAACCACAGCTTCATTTTAATCGAGAGCTTCATTAATTAGGCTACACTTGCGCGCAGGATAGCTGTGACATTAATATTATTACTGCTGAACAACTGTGTAGATGACAGAATGTTTATACCTTATTTTTCTAACACCATTTCCTTGTTTGGCTTCTCAGAATGTAATCACTACTGTTTGTTTCAAGATCATTTAGCCTACTCGCCAACACCTGCAAAGCAAGACAACAACGCATATGGAAAGTAATTTGAGCTTTCTTCAGGTTCAACGTAAATACATCACAAACGTTTAACACATTTTTGCTGGTTTTACAGTCCCTAGACAAGTCAACATGTTTATTTAATTCTGTGTTTAAGGAGACATTTTGTAAAGTACAGCACAGTTCTTCCAAAATAGAATAGGAAAAAATCTTTCTTTCCTGTAATGTTATAAAATAGAATGGGAACTAACCTTTTAACCAGAGGAGATTAGAGGTGGGGCCTTGTTAAACTACATAGGAACTAACAACCTTGTGTTTTATCCAGTTTGAAAATGGTTTAGAACCAGAACCAGGCCTTCAAGGAGCATGTGGGAGTTTATTATGATTTAATTTATTTTTACAGAACTTCCAATAGATATCTTAGTGATGAGAGCCAGTGCTCTATTTCTACTTATTTACATACAGTTGTTTGAGATTGCAGGACTATTGGCTAAATTACTACTTCTGTTGTGTGAATGAATGTATTAGTGCCTTGGTTTAACTTTTGTAGTTCAGCATTTTGAAAGCAAACTATTTTTGATGTATTGCATTTTAGATAAGATTCAGGAGCATTTACCAGAAGTGTAAGTTCATTCTGTACAATATATTTTGATAAATTGTGTAGTGAAACAGCTTGTCTATAGATATGATTTGGATAGAGAAACCCACAGGACAAAATGATAATGATTCAAAACTGTTGCTAAGGGTTGTGCATCCAAGGTGCTTTTAATACTGTCCTGGTCATATTTTGTTTCTTTTGAAAAATCACTAATTGTAAGTTTAAAAGGCATTTTGTATTGTTGAATATCTTTGGATATCCTATTAAAATATTCTAATAATACAAAGTAAGTTCAATTCCATGTATGTCTGAAGATATTGTACTGTAATGAACTGTGTGTAAAATGTTTATATAATAGTGTTGTATAATAATATATATTATACAAACCCATGCTGACCTGTTCCTTCATGTAAATGTGAACATTAACCTTGTTATATTTATAATATAATATGTTACATAGTTTCCCTAAAGTCAATCCACACAGTAGATGACAGTACCTTAAATTGGCTTTTGGTGAAATCAGTAGAGTTTTTGAAAGGGTATAATTGAGATCTGTGTTGTTCATTTCATTACAATAAATGTTGCCATTCTAATAAAACGGACAATATGAGATGTACCTTAACACTTACCTTTTTAAGTCTGTATTACATGAAAGAACAAATGGGGATTCTGTTTGGCTCCCCTAGTTTGAGTTTGGTTTCACCTGTTCATCTGTTTCCTTTGTTCGTCTGTTTCCTTTGTTCGTCTGTTTCCTTTGTTCATCTGTTTCCTTTGTACATGAAGTGTTTGGTAGCTTAACCAAGCCTAGTTGGTGACAAGCTAGCATCCTCATTGACTTGGCTGTCATCATGCCCTCGTGCTGGTTGTTTGATTATTTACATTTCAATAAACTATTTTGCTCAATATTGTTTTCAGTTGCATGTATTCCATGAAACTTGCTCTTAAAGGTACAATATGTAATATCAATCAAAACAATAACAAAATACATACTTTGCATTGAAAGAAAACATCACTATACATATATTATATATATTTCTTAGTTGTGTACTTACATTATCCTAAATGTTTCCACCAACTTTCAAATCCAGAGAAATCGAAATTTATTTTGAAGACACGGGACGTTTCTTGCCCGTCAATGACATCATATAATATAGTTGCTCTAAGTTCCAGGGAACCGCCAAACATAACGTGAATAAAGTTATGATATTTTTAACAATACATTACTTTGTCAGTGAACATTTTTTTCTGCCGGAGACGCTAGATTGGAAGGTTGTCATTGATGACGATAACAAAACCCATGATCCCACGCAACCTCCCGACGTCATCCAAGTACATCTTTTGCTATTGTTTTGATTGAGAGCCCCCTGGTGGCCAAAAATTACATATTGCACGTTTAAATGTCTTGTCATCTAATTCATAATGTGATGTTTATATATTTCTTTTTTGTGATTTGTTTTCTTAATCTTCTTCCCCTCCCAATTCTCTCTAATCCTGCCTTGTCGGCAGCTTCGCAACTACTTGTATAGATCTGTGGAATGACAAGTGGCACGTTCATCCATGGTTCATTCAAGCACGTCTGCCAGCCGCTGATTCTTGTCACACTGTTCATTCAACAGTGGAAACTTTTTGTTGCATCATGCACAGGACCATTATGTTTACCGACTATATTAACGTGATTGAATTTACAGGCGCCTGATCTGAACACGAGCTCGAGCCCATCGTGACATAGACTGTCCTGCAAATGCAGCAATTTAGCCCACTATGCCACGCAGACCCCCTGTTTATCTTTTACCATGATTTATTGTAATTACACACTGCTCAAAAAAAATAAAGTAAACACAAACAACACAATGTAACTCCAAGTCAATAACACTTCTGTGAAATCACACTGTCCACTCAGGAAGCAATACTGATTGACAATCAATTTCACATGCTGTTGTGCAAATGGAACAGACAACAGGTGGAAATTATAGGCAATTAGCAACCCCCAATAAAGGAGTGGTTCTGCAGGTGGTGACCACAGACCACTTCTCAGTTCCTATGCTTCCTGGCTGATGTTTTGGTCACTTTTGAATGCTGGCGGGGCTTTCACTCTAGTGGTAGCATGAGACAGAGTCTACAACCCACACAAGTGGTTCAGGTAGTGCAGCTCATTCAGGATGGCACATCAATGCGAGCTGTGGCAAGAAGGTTTGTTGTGTCTGTCAGCATAGTGTCCAGAGCATGGAGATGCTACCAGGAGACAGGCCAGTACATCAGGAGACTTGGAGGAGGCCGTAGGAGGCCAACAACCCAGCAGCAGGACTGCTACCTCTGACTTTGTGCAAGGAGGAGCAGGAGGAGCACTGCCAGAGCCCTGCAAAATGACCTCCAGCAGGCCACAAATGTGCATGTGTCCACTCAAATGGTCAGAAACAGACTCCATGAGGGTGTTATGAGGACTCAACTTCCACAGGTGGGGGTTGTGCTTACAGCCCAACACCGTGCAGGACATTTGGCATTTGCCAAAGAACACCAAGATTGGCAAATTCACCACTGGCGCCCTGTGCTCTTCACAGATGAAAGCAGATTCACACTGAGCATGCGAGTCTGGAGACGCTGTGGAGAACGTTCTGCTGCCTGCAACATCCTCCAGCATGACCAGTTTGGCAGTAGGTCAGTAATGGTGTGGGGTGGCATTTGTTTGGGGGGCCGCACAGCCCTCCATGTGCCTGCCAGAGGTAGCCTGACTGCCATTAGGTATCGAGATGAGATCCTCAGACCCCTTGTGAGACCATATGCTGGTGCGGTTGGCCCTGGGTTCCTCCTAATGCAAGACAATGCTAGACCTCATGTGGTTGGAGTGTGTCAGCAGTTCTTGCAAGAGGAAGGCATTGATGCTATGGGCTGGCCTGCCCGTTCCCCAGACCTGAATCCAATTGAGCACATCTGGGACAGCATGTCTCGCTCCATCCACCAAAGCCATGTTGCACCACAGACTGTCCAGGAGTTGGCGGATGCTTTAGTCCAGGTCTGGGAGGACACCTCATCAGGAGCATGCCCAGGCGTTGTAGGGAGGTCATACGGGCATGTGAAGACCACACACACTACTGAGCCTCAATTTGACTTGTTTTAAGGACATTACATTAAAGTTGGATCAGCCTGTAGTGTGGTTTTCCACTTTGATTTTGAGTGTGACTCCATAGACCTCCATGGGTTGATAAATTCGATTTCCATTGATAATTTTTGTGTGATTTTGTTGTCAGCACATTCAACTATGTAAAGATGAAATTATTTCATAAGATTAGTTCATTCATTCAGATCTAGGATGTGTTATCTTAGTGTTCCCTATTTTTTTTAGCAGTGTATATCACTGATATATAAAATAACTTTTGATCAAAATTAACCTCCGAAGAACATTTTGAAAGCAGATGATTGTCTAACGATTCTCATGTTATTCATCATGTTCGTCATGTGAATTATGCTGACTAAAACAAGTAAATCGTAGGTGGCCCAGTCCAAACTGCAACAAGTATAGAGATTATAAAATTGCTTTTCCCGAACAACTTCACCGGTCGAACAGACGACCCACCGGGAATCCTCCCGGTTCTCCAGATTAGGCTACCCTGCCATAATACACTTAACATACATACTACAACGTCGTAGGCATTGTGTTTACAGCACCACTTTTGGACTCCCCCTTAAAAATTGTTATTGAGAAAATGTCATGTAGTCCCCTCCAAAGTGGAAAGAAGATTTTTGCCAACGGTTCTACAACAAGTCATTTTAAATACTGTGTCCGATGGAGGTCGGTATTTCAAACAAACTGTCCCCTTAAAGCATCGATACCATGGCGAGGATGTCCACGTGACCAAATGAAGCTTTAAACGTCATCAATCACGTGATATTTTGTCTTTAATACAAGCATCAGCATATTGTGTCGAACAGAGATTTACCATATCTGTGTCGAATTAGTGTGCTTTGAAAATTGCGTCGGAGCTCCGGTATTAATCACTAGTAGTTTCAAGAGATTGGGAACAAATACCGAACATAAGTCTATAAGGATAGAAATGGTAAGTGATTAAACAAAAATATTGTCAACTGCGATCCTTCAGTTGTATAAATATTATATCAAATCTTTTATATCATGGTAGGTATCCCACCATTTGCACTAACAGGTGCATTGTAGGAAATCAAAGACAGCTGTAATGTCTGTAGATAATAACACGATATTTTAGCAGTCTGCACAATGAAAGAATCGCAGATAGGAACGGGGGAGGGGTGCTAGAGCTGGTTATTTAGGGGAAATACTGTAATCTGGCATGACAGAATACAGTATTACTTGATTACCACCAAACACGTCAGAATTTAGCGCACCGGATCTGTTGTGCGCATTTTACTAGTTCAAATAGGCTACATTAGCTACTATACTGCATTGTTTGCACATGTCTTATATATTTTTAGCTTTCGCTTGCTTCCCTTACGTATTTGATCAAAGCACAATTTCTACCACGCCACACTGTTAGGGCCCTATGATAACTGTGAAACAAGGACCCTCTTTTCTATTGCTATTTCTTTTCAATTCCTTTAGGATTCCTAGCCTCTCCTAGTTTCGCCTTCAGAATAAAAGCGCTTGATTTAATGCGATGAAAGTCGTTTAAAACCAAGAAAACATTACACATTTTGAAAATATACCACTAAACTATATTATAATGTTGTGACATATTTACTGAATAATCATATTCAAATTCAACACAATTTTCTGATAAAATAAGGTACATTCTGTACTGTAGCCTACTGTATAAAATAAGGAACATGCACCCCTGCAATATATGGTGTTTACTTACTCAGGGAATACAACTGTGAAGAGTACACTTTCAATAGCTGCTGCACAACCCTTTTTATTGGCCTTTAAATGCTACCCACAATAAGGGTTGTGTTATTATGCATGGTACAATCCGAAATGTATGTTAGAATAAATGTACGATGCCTGAAACTTACTGTGTCCCACAGGTTCTACAGGTCGTCAGAAAAAAAGCGCTTCGTGACGTAACTCCTCATTTTCTATAGCTATAACGTTAGCTAGCAAGTTATTTGCGAAGTGTAGGCCTATGTTAGGTAGCATTAGTGATCCTAACCGAATATAAAATGAAGCTAAATTTGTTGTGTGAGCAAATTACCTTTAACACTAGACAAATTCTTCGCTTCTGCAATCAGTATTTATTTAAGTTAATCATATTTAATATTTGAATCAACCACAAAGGTGTAATTAAAAAGATTGTTAACATGCCTTTTGAACAAGGCCGGTGTTGTGCCGAAAACGAACCCCAGCCAGAAATGCCCCCCCCCCTTGCGTGAGCGCGCAGGCAAGCTACTGTATACTTCATTGCTGTCACTTTTCGTATAGTTTGCGCTTCCGTTGTCAATTTAGCGTACGTTTCTCTGTTTTTCAACTAATGTTTGTAGTTAAAAATATTTTTTATTTTAGGAACAGGAAATGAAGGCGTGATTAGGTAGGCAGGCACAGACTTAACTAAAGCCTTGATGAAAATGCGCTGCATGTGACATTTGAGATCGACGGATATTTCTCCGCTATAGTGTAGATGTGAGAGGAGCGATCACAGAGCGGGCCTGGACGTGTTGATCATATGCAGCATTTTAACTGCTAAGTTCAATAACTTTGTAATATCAATGATATATTATTATTCAGTTATAATTCCCTGAATGAGAATATATTTATTATTTATTAAGCCTTATATACACATATTAGGCAGAACAAGCTGTGATCAGTCTCTTTCATAGTTGTGCCCTGTTGTACAAAAATATGAAAACAGAATTACAACTAAAACATATCATTAAATAACATAATTTGTATAAAAATACATTGAGAAACATTCACAGTTAACGGTAAAATGGTCATGCAAAATACATTTAAATAGTCATACAGGCACTAAAATCTCTAGCATAAGTCTGCTTTAAGTCATTCTATGATTATGAGGCATGGTATTCAAATACATTTTTATCTAACTCAGAGTGAACCTTGATGTCTAGTATCAACAGATTCTGTGAACAAGTCTGACATACTGTATACTATTAGATCTTTGATTTATTTAATTCAGATATCTAATAAGATTCCTTAAGACATCCTAAAAGGCTCTAAAAGTCAAGGATTCCCATCCAACTGAAAGTGACTAACAGGCAATGATGTGTGAAGATTTGTACCAGTTATAAAGTGGTCCAAACTAACACATGCAAGTACCACAATCAAACACTGACCTAAAAGTGGCCTGTACACTTTACTTTTCTGTACATGTTTTTTAAATTGAAAAAAGCCAATTCATTATTTCTGAATCCTTATTAGCTCAGTAATAGTGTATTAAATAGATAATTTTTTAACCAACTACCAAGTATTTATAGGTAGGTACACATTGTAACAGAGCCATCAAGAGAAATAATGTTACGATCATCCAATCATTGCCTTTTAGATCTAGAAAATAGCATTTACTTAGTTTTAGTAAAATTTGTAGCAATTGACAATCAGTCTGCAGGAGAGTAAATAGGGCAACCAAGAGAGGGCTAACACACAAGTTGTCACTGTACAAAATATGGAAATGTCCAATAGGGTGAATACTTAAGCAAGGCACAGAACTCTGTGCCATCAGCACAGAGATGAAATTCAGATTTTTGAACAGTTACAGATATAATTTATGTACATTGTGAATCATTTTGGGAGCCCCTAATTTTGGGAGCCCCAAATGTTTTTTATTGTGTGTTATAAAAAGCATTTGACTCTAGAAATAAAAGGAAGGCATTTAGCAGGTGTGGGTAAAATCTGTTTCCCTACCAGCCGGAAAAAGTCCCCCATCTCTCTTGGGATTGCAAAGTCTGGCACAGTTCAAAATAATTTTGGGAGCTCCTGGTGGCCTATATTCTGTGTAATAAAAAAACATTTGAAGCCATTGAGCAGGAAGTTTAAATCTGACAAGGCAGTTTCTCTGCCTGCCAGGAAAAGCCCCCCGATCTATTCTAGGATTGCAAAGTCTGGCACAGTGAAAAACTATTTTGGGAGCTCCTGGTGACCTACAGTTGTATGCAAAAGTTTAGGCACCCCTGACAATTTCCATTATTTTTATTTATAAATAATTGAGTGTTTGGATCAGCAATTTCATTTTGTTCTATCAAATAACTGAAGGACACAGTAATATTTCAGTAGTGAAATGAAGTTTATTGGATGAACAGAAAATGTGTAATATGCATCAAAATGAAATTAGACAGGTGCATACATTTGGGCACCACAACAGAAATATCACACAAATATTTAGTTTAGCCTCCTTTAGCAGAAATAACAGCCTCTAGATGCTTCCTATAGCCTGGAATGAGTGTCTGGATTCTGGATGAAGGTATTTTGGACCATGCCTCCTTACAAAACATCTCCAGTTCAGTTAGGTTTGATGGTTGCTGAGCACGGACAGCCCACTTCAAATCACCCCAAAGATTTTCAATGATATTCATGTCTGGGGAATGGGATGGCCATTCCAGAACATTGTACTTGTTCCTTTGCATAAATGCCAGAGTAGATTTTGAGCAGTGTTTTGGGTCGTTGTCTTGTTGAAATATCCAGCCCCTGCATAACTTCAACTTTGTGACTGATTCCTCTACATTATTTTCAAGTATCTGCTGAAATTGAGTGGAATCCATGCAACCCTCAACTTGAACAAAACTCCCAGTACTGGCACTGGCCACACATCCCCACAGCATGATGGAACCTCCACCAAATTTTACTGTGGGTATCAAGTGTTTGTCTTGGAACACTGTGTTCTTTTGCTGCCATGGATAACGCCCCTTGTTATGACCAAATAACTCCATCTTTTATCAGTCCACAGCACCTTCTTCCACCTGGCCACAATAAATACCTTTTCTCATGTTTGGATGCACCGGTCTATGAAGTTCAAGGCTTAATGAGCTCACCAAATCAATTGTGTGTTCCAATAAATCAGCGCTAAGTAGTTACAGGTATTTAAATCACCAAAATGACAAGGGTGACCAAATTTATGCACCTGTCTAATTTCCTTTTGATGCATATTGCACATTTTCTTTTAATCCAATGTACCTCATTTCATTTTTGAAACTTTTGCAGACGACTGTATATTGTGTCTAATAAAAAGTGTTTGACTCTAGCATTCAAAGAAAGCCATTTAGCAGGTGGGGTTAAATCTGGCAAGGCAGTTTCCCTACTTGCCGGAAAAAGCCCCCCATCTATTCTAGGATTGAAGTCTGGCACAGTTCAAAATGATTTTGGGAGCTCCTGGTGACCTATATTTTGTGTAATAGAAGGCATTTGACTCTAGCAAAAACAGGAAGCCATTTAGCAGGGGGGTTAATTCCGATTGAATACCAAGCTGTCCCACACAACATACAACACTAATATTACAATATACTAGCTGAAAATTAGTTTCCTATTTTATGGTTATGGTTAGGATATGGTTAGGTGAAGGTTTGGTAAGGGCTAAGGTTAGTTTAAGGTTAGAGAGTACAGTTTGCTAGAAAGCCCCTACAAGAGCCCAAACAGTTCTGAAAATAAATATTGTGGACAGATGAGACATATTATAATGGACCGGTGTGATGGAAATAGGGAAATGTGGCGGGAGAAAAGAAAAGCCTATGATTGTCACGTTGCTGGGTTTTGGAGGCAATACGTAGAGTTTGTGGTCTTTACTGAAGAATACTGACCAAACACAAACTCTCCAATACTAGTGAGAGCTTTCACACCAAAAGAATGGGTGGCAAGCTTTGGCCACAAACATAAACTGCATATAAACACAGGAGCACATTAACATAAACTGCATATAAACACAGGAGCACATTAACATAAACTGCATATAAACACAGGAGCACATTAAAATAAGCTCCTCAAATATACTGATGTACATAAGCACTTACTTCATCCATAGGCGTGGTAGCAGTGTACGTAACAAGTGAGAAATAACAGCAACATGAAGTCCTTCTTCCACATGAAACAATGAACCGGGCCTTCATCTGGTACCAGGGCATGTATGTATGGACTAATAACACCTTCCCCTGGTACCAGGGCATGTATATCGGGACTAATAACACCTTCCCATGGTACCAGGGCATGTACAGAGGAACTAATCACAACTTCCCCTGGTATCAGGGCATGTATATAGGGACTAACGAACCGGTCCTTCCCCTGGTCCCAGGGCATGTATATAGGGACTAATCACACCTTCCCCTGGTACCAGGGCATGTACAGAGGAACTAATCACACCGTCCCCTGGTATCAGGGCATGTATATAGGGACTAATGAACCGGGCCTTCCCCTGGTACAAGGGCATGTATATAGGGACTAATCACACTGTCCCCTGGTACCAGGGCATGTACATAGGAACTAATTACACCGTCCCCTGGTATTAGGGCATGTATATAGGAACTAATAAACTGGACCTTCCCCTGGTACCAGGGCATGTACATAAGGGCATGTATATAGGAACTAATCACACCGTCCCCTGGTACCAGGGCATGTATATAAGGACTAATCACACCGTCCCCTGGTACCAGGGCATGTACATAAGGACTAATCACACCGTCCCCTGGTACCAGGGCATGTATATAAGGACTAATCACACCGTCCCCTGGTACCAGGGCATGTACATAAAGACTAATCACACCGTCCCCTGGTACCAGGGCATGTATATAGGAACTAATCACACCGGCTGGGCATAATCAGTAATCAGCCTAATTGCTATATCGACTTAAGCTCCTGGCATCCAGGGGAGGGCGCCAGAGTAGCACAAAGCACCTCATATTAACAGAAAACCAAAGTGCATAGCAATGGACATAATATTAGGTACACAGAATTCAAGGCATGAGTGTATGTACATGTTCATGAGTCCAATCTCAGTCTATGGGACCACAAATGAGGAGAAACACAATATATTTGTGTAAATCACACATAATATTTTTTAAGTAAATCTGACAATGCAATTTTCCATTTTTTCAGTGATTTTGCCATTGTATTGAATTGGTATCGATACTGACGTACCAAAGCAAGTATGAGTATCAAAGTAAATATAATGCTATGCCCTATTCATACCTGTATTAATATTGATCAAATTATAGTTTAAAAATGCTACATATTCTGCTTCATATCAGTGGGGGTTTGTCTTAACATGCTCCCTCCAAGAAGTTGATGGTTTACCCACCTTTTTTGCCACTACACCACATGTTCGTGTCTATTTTTGTATTTTTAAAACATTCATTTGTAATACGACAGTTGTAAAGCCATTTTCAGCAGAGCTCCATGGATGGTGTTGCACAAGGTAGAACCTTGAATAGAAGGATACTGATCTTCTACCGCAAACTATTATCGATTGGTTGTGCCTTAATAGGTCAGTGACCTCTGGGCCAAAGTTCAAGTTATTTTAACTTTGAGTGCAGCGGCTCCACTATTTTGGAGAGGTGAACATGGCTTTTCTAGGTGTGGTGGTTTAGGAGTGCACTGCCATGTTTTTCATTGAAATGAATGGGGATAATCAGGAGTGCGCAGCCATGTTTTACATTGAAATGAATGGGGTTCATCAGGAGTGCGCAGCCATGTTTTTCATTGAAATGAATGGGGTTCATCAGGAGTGCGCAGCCATGTTTTTCATTGAAATGAATGGGGTTCATCAGGAGTGCGCAGCCATGTTTTTCATTGAAATGAATGGGGTTCATCAGGAGTGCGCAGCCGTGTTTTTCATTGAAATGAATGGGGTTCATCAGGAGTGCGCAGCCATGTTTTTCATTGAAATGAATGGGGTTCATCAGGAGTGCGCAGCCATGCTTTTCATTGAAATGAATGGGGTTCTCGGGCACAGTGCCACTCTTCTGAGTCGAGGCCTCTAAGGCTTATATGAGTTTTAGGTATTGAAAAGTGGTCCCCAGTAGTGGTGCAACGGATCGTCATTGATCCGTGATCCGTTCGGATCAATATCTTCGGTTCGGGACACACGTGATCCGCGGATTGATTACTGAAATAAAAAAGTTTTGCGCATGTTTAGTCCGCTCACAGCATGGTCATGGCGAGCGGAGGAACGGAGGAGCTTGGACGTCCCGCGTCATTTATATCCCCTGTATGGGAGAATTTTGGCTTCCTTGTTAAATATAATGAAGGAAAGAGGTTAGTGGATAAAACCGTGACAGTGTGTAGGCACTGTGGCACAAGAAAGCGATATGACAGTGGAAACACATCAAGCATGGCCACGCATTTGAAGCGATATCACCCCGGTGTTTCACTGACAGGAGTGAAAACGAAAGCTGCAAAC
>JACXGM010026795.1:0-14737 GCA_016801145.1 Umbra pygmaea
TAGGATCCAGGTAAAAACTGCAGGAAACAAGTCCCCGTGGGTGGTATGGTTGACCAGAAAGTATCCGTAGTAAATCGAGAGAGGGTCGATTAAAAGAAAAAGAAAATTAGAAAGCAAAGGATAAAGAGAAGACAAAAAGGGGCTACATACACTGGACGGGACGAAAACACATCTTGCACCCTTACGCCATCTTGGATTCGACATTGATCAGCTTTGGTAGCTGCTGCACAAAAAGTTGATCATCAACAGATCAAGAAACTGACAGACTCCATGAATGGAAGGCTAATGACTATTATTGAAAAGAAGGGTGGCTATATTAGTCATTGATTTGTTTCGGAATGCCAGAAATGTTTATTTGTAAATTTTGTTTGTTTTTTATTCTCTATGAAAATAGTTGCCCAATGATTGTGCACACATAGATATTTTCCAAAGAAAGTCAAAACCTCACTTTTAACTATTCTGTTTTGAAGTGTATGTACATTTTGGATTGACCGAGAGCACTGTATTTGTTCAATAATAAAATTAATCATCAAGAATACAACTTGCCTAATTATTGTGCACACACTGTATTGAATTTACAGGCGCCCGATCTGAACACAAGTCGCTGGAGAGCTACGTGGTAGGATAGATAATCTGATTTATCTAACCCAAATCCCAGGTAGTGCTATGCTAAATTTGCGCTGCCTCATGCAGGAAGAGTGAAGAAAGTCAAAGAACCCATGGTCAAGCTTGAACCAGCTCATTGATATATTGTTACTGTGTTTCATGTTACATGTAGGTGTGTCAGTGTAATTACATTACTGTTTTAAACTCCTCGTAGTCTGTTTATTTCCATAATGTTTTGCAGCCATTAAAACTGTTTACTTTCTGTACTCCTTGCATCCTGTATCCGTTACTCCCTAGTAACCAAACGCAACAACACCCATATCAGCATGGTCAAGTCCATCACATTGGGAATATTTCAGAAAGCGGAATTAGCAAAAACTCAGAGTTGGTTCAATCAGAGTTGATGGGAACTCTGGGTTTACGGTTTTAAAAAGTCAGTTACCACGGCAACATGTTTGCTAGCAGGTTTTATTCAACTAACCCTAAGTTTGTCCTAATGTGTACCTGAAACCTGCCATCTGAATGTGTCAGGCTCGACATGTCCTGTACAACTGTGATTGTTTGGACTTGGGAACCAGTTTTTGGGGGTTGTGGGGGACAACATCTCCTGCCGGCGGGATAGTGGTTCCTAACTGGTTACAGAGCCAGTTAATTTTGAAACACAAATACACTCGAAAAAAGAAAACAGCCATCTACTAATAAAATTAGGTCAACTTTTTGCATAGAATTTCTATTTAATTCCAGCAAGCCAAATCTTTTTCGAAGCTACTTAAAAAAGTATTTCAAGTAGCCTATACAAAGATATGGCTTGTTGGAACTACAGAAAAATATCATGCAAAAATGTAACTTACTTTCTTACAAGTAGACGCGGTTTTTGTGTCATTGTACTCTGCATAATTCTCAGTTGGGAAAGGGTAATCCCGATTGGATGTTTTATCATTACACTAAGATAACACATCCTAGATCTGAATGAATAATCGTATGAAATTCTTTCGTCTTTACATAGTTGAATGTGCTGACATCAAAATCACACAAAAATTATCAATGGAAATCAAGTTTATCAACCCATGGAGGTCTGGATATGGAGTCACACTCAAAATCAAAGTGGAAAACCACACTAGAGGCTGATCCAACTTTGATGTAATGTCCGTAAAAAGTCAAAATGAGGCTCAGTAGTGTATGTGCCCCTATGACCTCCCTACAATGCCTGGGCATGCTCCCATGAGGAGGCGGATGGTCTCCTGAGGGATGTCCTCCCAGACCTGGACTAAAGCATCCGCCAACTCCTGGACAATCTGTGGTGCAACGTGGCGTTGGTGGATGGAGCGAGACATGATGTCCAAGATGTGCTCAATCGGATTCAGGTCTGGGGAACGGGCGGGCCAGTCTATAGCATCAATGCTTTCCTCTTAGAGGAACTGCTAACACACTCCAACCACATGAGGTCTAGCATTGTCTTGCATTAGGAGGAACCCAGGGCCAACCGCACCAGCAGATGGTCTAACAAGGGGTCTGAGGCTCTCATCTGTGATTGACTTGGAGTTACATTGTGTTTTTTAAGTGTTCCCTTTATTTTTTTGAGCAGTGTATTTAACTACTTTAATCTATAACGTTCAGATGTGTTAATACATTTGGCACATTAAAATATGTGGACTATAAGGTGGTGTAATTTCTGAATGATACATCTGATATTGGGATAAATACTGTCAAATTACATTTAAACCCAATGTATAACTAATAATCTAAATAGATGGAATACATACCCCAAAAACATACTGTATGTGCTATCATTTCAGTTCAATGTATTAATTGTAAATACAATACACAATTCATACTGTACAGTAATGTATATGCACACTATACTGTATTATTTAGGCTTTAAACACATGCTGTATACAGCCCTAGGTTTTGAATAAATATCCTAGAAATTGTGCCATGATACTGTCTTTGAGGTATTATTTAATAGATAGTTTAAGTAAATTGTGTGTGTGTGCAATGGTGCGTGGGTGGTGAATATGTGTGTATATATTTATTGTCAGTGTGTGTATATGTACATACAGTATGTCCGTCTGTGTGTTTGTGTACACTGGCTGCTGCCTCCCAGTGTTCCGCTGAGGATGCGGGGGCTGCTCTCTGCCCACATTGAGGGCTCCTCTGTGCCAGCAGGAGAGAGCTTTACACCCACCCATTCTGGGTCGCAGCTCAGAGTTGGGTAATCAAGGTTGCACCTTGCATATGGTAAAGAGGAGATGCTCGCCAGGCTCACATCCTTGCAGTTAGTCCTCTAATTTTTCTAGGTACTAATGTCACTAACACAATTCAGGACACAATTCAAATCAAACATTCAACACTTACAATTGATTAAAATATAAATTGACGTGGCTTGAAGAGACAAATTGATTTACAGTGGAAAGCCTGCAAATGACCAAGATCACATGTTCAAATACTGCTTTTCATGTGCTTGAGGAAGCCTTTCACCTCTCATCTGTCTGTTTCTTTCTCTGTAGCTCACCGTTAGCACCAACCACAGCAGAGAACGCGTTCTTATCTCTCGTCTCGCCCACTCACCACCCACACAGTTTTCTCTGCATCACCCTAATCACAGCTCTGCATCATGGCTCATTCTCCTCCCAGGAGAACTCACAATGAAATGTTCTGTAACTGTTCTTTTGGGTGCAGAAATAAGTGCTGAAATGTAAACATTTGTTTCACACCAGAAAAATCAATGAGCTGCTGTACTTAAAAGAAGAGAATTACCTTACAGGACCCTTTCTCTTCTAGTTGAGAAGTGGAGTTTTTCTGACAAAGAAGTCTGTCTGAACCCTAAACCATTTCTTCTCTTTCCAAATAGAACACAGGGGCTCAATGTGAAGGGGCTCTTTAATGACATAAGCTACAGAAATCTCCCCCCGTAAACGGTTGTCTAAATGACTTGACTCATAATCATTCATGAGAGTACCCTATTAGTCGAGCTGTCAACTGAGAATCAATACGGCATTAACAGTATTTGGATTGCTTTATAATATAAACTTAAAACATTTTCACAGTTGTCAAACCTTATCGTAAACCCATCTCAAAAAACATACAGCAAAGATTATTGAACATGTTTGTCAGTTGGCACCGGTATAAGTGTTCTGTAACTGAAGTAAGACTGAACCTATTCATAGCCATGTTGCACTGGTGTCAGGGTTATTTATAGTGTTATCGAGCGCCACTTTCAGAGCCAGAAAAAGCCAGAACTCAACAACTCAGTGTGTGAGCAAGCACGCGACATACAGGATGCCATTAGGGCATGGCTTTAGTTTAGCAGCAACATGGGCCTTCTGAAAGCTGTTAGCCAGTCCAGATTAAACCGCTCAGCCTGCTAGCATTGTGGCCTTGAGAGGTGACAGGAAGGCGGTAGCCTTACCTCTGGTGTCTTCATCCTCAATAGTGGTGTTGGTGCTTTCAGAGGATTCCTAAAAAATAACACACAACCAGGTTCAGAAATTCACGCTCGGTGACAGCGACTGTTAATCTCCTCGCACAAGGGTGAGTGCAAGAGCCGAGTCAATACACTGCACACACAGACACACACACACATCTTGGAAAGGCAGCCAACTCCCTGTGTGCACCTTTAGGATAGAGAAAGAGAACAGGCTTTGGTTATTTAGAGGTATTGCATATAGAGGGGGCTGGTGTGGTGTGGAAGCCCCTAGAGAAAGAAAGACGATTAACCCACGGTGGATCTCAATTCTCGGCCCAACAGAGTATCAGAAAGCAACGGGGGTTAGGCAACACTAGAGATGGGATGTTCACACAAAAAGGAACAAACAAAAAGAAAGTCCAGCTCCGATTTGAATGATAGCTTTTACCCGGTTGATTCATTTGATTCATTTTGGTCTTTTGGCATTTATTTTATTTTAATCTTTTTCCGAAAAAGCTAGTTTCACTTTCCATGTTAGACGGAAAGCCAAGCGCGGCCAAGACGCGCAGTCAAGAGGATCGAGGGGGGTGGGGGGTGGGGGGGTTTGGATATCACACTCACCATCAGCTGGACGCTGGAACTGGACTTCCTTTTCTGGAAGAGAAATGAGAAGAGGTTAAACAGGAACGCACAGGATGAGATGGAGACGGAAGCCAGGGAGCGACAGAGGGAAAAGAGGGAGACCTCCATGCTGCCGTGGGAGGACATGTATGCGTGGGGGAAGGGGGTTCAGGCTGAGGGTGTTTTTGTGTTTCGGGTTCGTATTGCCATGGTGCCCTTGTCTTCTCCCTCGAACCCTGTGAGCCATCTGGTCAACGGGCGTCGACGAGTTAGGAAGCCTCCAGCTCGGTCGGTCCTGTGGTTAGGGAGGAATGCCTTTGATAAAGGCAAAGCTGGCAGAGCTAGAAGCATGCCTCACTAATCCCAGTATTAGACACTCTGGACTGGACTGGCTGCCCCTTAAGGTCTCCAGGGGAAACCGGGAGAACCACAGACGGATTGTATCCCAAATACAACACACATATGCACACACACGTCACAGAAACTCAATACAGGCACAAACAAACAACTGTTTGACAGGCTCTCCTACTGGCTCCCAGACAAGTAAACTGCCAAAGCAGGAATCTTATTAGCAATGTAGAGATGCTGAACACTGCACAACTTTGTAGCGGAGCATGTTGTTGAACAGTAGATATATTTCTTCTATTTCCCTGTGTGCTACAGATAGCTGACAGAAACTGACTAAACATATCTGTGAATCAAAGGGCAAAATAAAGCCAAAGGGTCCTCTCCACTCTATCACTCAGTCTCATCCAAACCAAGGCAATGGTCTGGAAAACATACACAAGGATGCAGAGGCAGTTATTAGCTACTGTACTGGCACTGGAGGGCTTCTGGGCAAGGGCCAGCATGTTCAGAGTGTACAGAGCCAACAGTCAAACTCCCGTAAATCCCATGTCATACTTGGATCTGAGCTGAAACATTTTCAAAGAGAATACACTATTGCACTGATGATTTGGACTTGAAAATAGCTTTAACATAGTGTTGAACAGCCAGATGTTGTAATTAGACAGCATGTGTTGTATATGCTAAACAGCTAGCCCCCAAGAGACCTCCAAGCCAGGTTGACCCCACTGCCAGACGTGAACCCTACCTTCACACCATCCGTCTTCTTGTTGGCCTTGTTACCTCCTGCGCGGGACAAAAAGAGAAACAAGGATAGTGCAATCAAAAAAGGCACAAAAGCCCAGAAGAGAAGGGCGAAGGGCATGGCCAACAGTCTCAGGCAAATTTGTCAGAAGAAAGCTGAGGAGGTCGGATCCATGAGTTTCCCAAGCAGCAGAAATGATTTCCAAACCCTTTCCCTGATCAACACCTCAAAATGTGAGAGACATAGAAGCCAAAGAAGTTTCCAAACCCAGGAGCTTTGGAGCCCTTCTGATGCTTTTTGGAAAATAAGACAACATAAAGTAAAATAAATGTCCAACAGTTACTCTGCAGTGGGTTGGGCGCCAACTGGGCTGTGTGGGAAAGAAATCCCTGATAAAGGAGCACTTGAGAAGGGCGTATTCCAGGCCCGCTCTCACTCTCCAGTGAGTCTATGGCCGGTGCAGTGTTGTTTCAAATGTGCCAGTATTGTTTGTTACCATCTCTCTCTACCAATCCTCTTGGCTGTCTCTCCACTGCCTCGTCTCTGAGCTGTATTAATTCATTTTACCTCTTAGATTGTCTGATAGCTGAGACACAGCGTTTCCCCCAACTCAATTTTGTCGACATGGCTACTAATTTTAGCCCTAGTAGGGAGGTCGTGTAGAGCATGGCCTCTCGTCAGGTGGGGGAGTTAACCTGATCCTCTGGCTTGAAACCCCCGGCTCCCTAGCCCCTCCTGTGACCCCACTCTAACGAACTACTGGGGGAGGGGGACTTGCATGGAGATGGGTTTCCCCTTCTGCTCCCGTCTGCAGTGGAATGCCAAACCGCAAGCACTGGCCTGAGATCTGCTTTCCCGACTCTAACCACAAATCGCACTAGACATCATCCTGAAAGCAAATCTGGCCTCAGACCAGCTTTTACACCACACTTAGGACCCAGCCCAAGTATAGTAGCAGGAGCTAGCATGCTGTGGACGAGGCTAATAATACCTAAAAGGGGAGATTTGTCTCCAGCCAGTTTTATGGAAAGTAGGGTCTTAGTAAATAGACACAAGGCTGTGACCTGACCATATTTCTGAGGACTGTTGTTGTCATCAGCTATTTGGAGGGGAAGGTTTAACGGTGAGCGTATGGCGAGGGGAAAATGGAAAGATGAATGGCAGCACTTAGAGTTGCTGAGATCATTTTACATCCATCAGGCCTTGAGGGTCAGATCTGCAGGCTTGGCTTTCAGACAGAATTCCCTGGCAGGTGGTACATACAGCATGCGGGTCTATTCCTGATTGGTATGGGCATTTATAGCATTTATAGTTGACCCCCTCGCTGATTTTGCTTTCCCTGATAGGTCCACACATGTAATAAAAGAATGGTTTGTGGAGCTGTGCAGGGATATAAACTATATTATGCTGGTTGGTGATCCGTAGAGACATGTAAACTATAAAATTGGAAGGGGGGCTGCTCAATGTCTGCATCTGTGAACAAGCCTGCATTGATTCTGGGCTAGTGTGACCTTATGTTATGATGAGAGCCTGCCAAAGATGAACAAGGCTATCCGCCAGATGGAACTCCATTCTTGTTATTTCGAAACAATGTTTCAACCCGTTTGCATCTAAGCCGGCTTTCCATCACAGCAAAAACTATAAGAATGTTGAGGATTTCTTTTTTCATCAAACATTGCAGAATAATCTTGCCTTGGCTCGATAAATATCCATGCGTTGTTTACTCCACTGCTGGATTCCATGGCAGAGAACTGTGAGAGGGAACGCATGTTGGGACTGAGGAACCAATAACAGATGGCTCAGACACAGTTACCGAGTTGTGATGACAATAACACATGCACCTTTGTCAAGCAACAATTTACACTGGGATACCAACTAGCCTTCTCATCACCAGATGGAGAGCCTCTTCCAGCCTTCACATTATCCTTAAGCTACTTCTTTACAAATCAAGCACAAAAATGTCCTTGAGCGATTTTAGTCTCTGGAGAAAATAGTATAGAACAATATGTCAGTTTTCAACAGATATCACAGATACTGTGCTTCATTCCAATTTGTGACAGGGAGTGTGTTGGTGAATCCGGACCGATGGGCCGGACAAGGGAGGGTCGATTGGCACAGGGACGTGTTCTGAGGCGTGACGGGTTACTTCCACAAGCTGTCATCTTCCCCTCCCTGCTCTGTGGAGACCCACCAGACTTGAATAGGCCATCTAAGACTGTGCCACTTCTCTGGAATAGTAATTTCCCTAGAGACACTGCGAGGTGGTCCTCAGTTTGAGGATAATTCAGGATACCAGGTTTAAATCCCTGTGCCACCCATAAATTGAAATTGGATCCACGCATGACAGTAAGTTGGTTTAGCTCCTGTTTCACAGTGAATATATAAAGCCTTAGTGTTTGTAATTGAAAGGTCATTTTGATAATATTGTACTGCTCTGAAAAAAGGCACCTTACCTGAGAAGTTACGTGTTGCCAGCATGGTGGTAAGAATGGCACCCTGTAAAAATAGAGATGGATCATTATGCAACATGAAAGAACAACAGCGTTCAGAAGAAAATACACTGTGTAATGACACCATGTTCTTGGCAACTAAGCTTCATTGGAAAGTATTATCTAATGTTTGCAGCTCACTTACATCTAATATTAACAGCTTGGAATAGCTGCTTGCTATCAAGGAACACAACCTAGATTACAGCAACAGTTGCTATGTCTTAAAAGCACCAAATTGGCCCTCTCTGTTCGACAACCTGTTGGTAGGACAGCATGAACAATTACATTCAAGGCCATTGTACATTTAAACTGCAAGTCATTTAAAAAAGTGGGTGTCTTGTAAGATAGGACAAATGCTCTTACATAAGCAACAAAGAACATTGAATTTCATGAGAACAAATTAAAGAGAGACGTCCTCACAGTTTGTATGACTGACGTAAGGATTTTGCCTAGACAGATGTTTTGCATTGATTTATCACATTTCCAAACCCTCATCACTTGAGGTACATACCAGTGGCGGCGGCTGGTCTTTCATTTTCGGCCTACATCATACAAATTGTCAATTTATTTATACATAAACTCTGCCCTTCGTTTCTTTTCACGAAAATGCTCTGTGACCCTGTTGAACCAACTAGGCGTCTTTTCCAATGACTTGACCAGTATTCTCTCAATAGCCAGCAGAGCTAGGGTGCTTAAACGGCCTTGGCCCATTGTGTTACGGGTGTAGGACTTGAGCCACCTTAAACAGGAGAAGCTCCGTTCTACACCTGCAAATGTAGCTCCAATTGTTGCCACTAATAAGAACAGTTTGTAAAGGTGAGGCTTTACACAGTCCAAATCCATGTCTTTAAGGAAAACCAAGTAATCACACAGTTTTCCCCTGTTACCCTACAAGTCCTGATCTGAATACAGGACTTGAAGTTCAGACCTCAGTCTCCCTGAATCAAGGTGATGGCCATACATTTTCAGGACACTTTTGAAGGCCTCCTCTGGAAACAGTTGTCTCATGCCATCAAATATCCCTGGATTGACTAATTCTAAGAAGAGCAAACTTCTTCCAAATTTGAAAAACGTCAAGGAATCTGCTTCAATATCTTATCAAGGATGGTCATGTACAGATTTCTGTAGCGCTTTGGCGATCTTACAATTGGGTCTCATGGTGCTTTCTCATGGGCTCATCTCATGGGTCTGATGTGAGATCTGCTGCATCGGCAAAAACAGCTTGGAAGCACCCTCTGACCTCTACTCTTTGACAAATGCAAGAGACTCAATTATTTTCTTGCAGTAAAGAACATCCATAGCCCTCTGCTGGATAATATCAAAGACCACACTCTCAGAGAAGATTTGTTAATATGTGTATAACATGAATACAAACTCGAAATCCTCCAGTTTCCTCACAAAGCTGAAACAAGGAATGTGGTGTATAATTGTATAAAATGCATGATGAACATTGTCTAGAAATTTCGCCAAGCAAATACCAAGAAATAGGTTGTAGCAGTTTGTTTTTCGACAACACTTGCAAAATCTGTAATGGGACTGAGCTCGAATAGCTTCGGCAACTTTTATAGTACAAAATCGCTGTTGATCAAAAGGAGATGCAGTCTTTCGACAGACCCTCCAGTCCTCTTGCAGAAGCACGGATTTCAGGCCAGGTCATTTTTTCATTCACCCCCAGAGACGCTGAGCGTCCGTGGGAGGGACATAATCACAGCATTTATCCAATGACTGTCTTGTTTCGAAGCACTGAAGAAAACTGTTCAAAGCAACCCCATTGAAGTCCATGGACGCCAGGCTTCAACAGGAAAATACACTGTGACGCTACGGGAATGTATGAGAAGGAAATTGAGTCAATCGATCTGCTTTATCTAGGTGATTCTGAACAAACTCGTCTTCGAGATCAACATGTTCTAACGTATTTCTTGTCAATAAAATGTTTAAACAACAGTACATATTTGACCATACATTTTTTGCCATTTTAGGGGAAGCCAAGTTTTCTTACAGTCTTAAAGATATTGCACCTGGTACATACAGACATGGCTGAAAATATTGGTACCCTTGCATGTTTCAAGCCTCACCACATCTGTCGCTGTCTTAATGAAATGTATCTCCATGATAGAAGACCAAGTAATACCCCAGTTCTTCTTGGAGAATGTTTTGTGAACAGATGAAACAAAAGTAGAACTTTTTGGTAAATCACAACATATCCATGTTTACAGGGGGAAAACTGAAGCTTTCAAAGAAAAGAACATCATTCCTACCACGAAACACGGAGGAGGCTTAATGATGATTTGAGCATTTTGGAGCTAAATGTACAGCCAGTGTAAGAAAGCGGTGTCTCAGTGCCAGTTCATGGGCTCTCTAGCAGGATAATGACCCAAAACATAACTAAAAGCACCTAATAATGGGTTGGAAGAAAACATTGGACCATTACGAAGTGGCCTTCAATGAGTCCTAAACTAAATCTTAATCAACATCAGTGTAACGAACTGACACTCACAGTTGAAAAAAGGTACCCATCAAACCTGACAGTCCTGAAAGTGTTTCCTCAAGAGGAGTGGGCAATACTACCATTTGAGAAGTGTAGAATTCTCATTCAGAGCTACAGACAGTGCTTGACTGCAGTTATTGTCTCCACAGGCTGTGCAACAAAATATTAATTTACCTGTCCCTATATATTTGTTGGTGTTATTTTCATTTTATTTACTATTTAAAGTAATATAATAATATAGTCATAAATCAAAAGCAAAGCTTTTGTTCTTTTTATGTGAAAGAAATAATAGAGGATACCATAACAAATACTTTTGTCAATTTCTACATCAGTGAATTTGTGATTATATTTTAACAAGTGGAAGGATACCAATACTTTCAGCCACATCTGTTTGTCTGATATGCTGGTTGTCCAGTTTCAGTACCGTACAGTGTTATCTCAAAGCTTGACTATACCTTGAGCTTCCTTCTGGCATTGAACTTCTTAAGGCACTCCACGGTCTCCTGTCTATGCATGCAGGACGCCACAGTGGAGCGGTGCTGTACAAAAACAGAAAAGACAAAGATGAAGATACAAGTCCAGTTGACAAAGGGGTACTTGGCGTACACTGTGTTCATTGTGTGAATATGTAGAAGAGCACGCTCACAGATATCCAGGGGTGCTTGAGGACCTCAGAGGCTGTGATGCGCTTGGCGGGGTTAATGGTCAACATCTTGTTGATGAGATCCTTTGCCTCAGGAGTGACTGTGTCCCACTCAGGTGATGGGAACTACAGCAGAGAGCATCATCACAGTCGATATGGTCTTTAAACACAAATATCATTTTAATAAAAGCTTGAGATATATTCAAATGAGCAATAAAAAAAAGAATCTTTAACTGCATTAAACAATGAAAGTAAACATATTGTGGGCCTTGTGGATTACAAGAAAAGGGCAGAGTGTGCCACGGGCTAGTGTGAATGCAAACGAAGAAGAGAAAACATTAATTTTTTCCCAGCAGAAGAGCCACCATTAATTAGCAGGCATTGAATGGAAGATGATTTATCTCCTTGGAAACATGGCGCGTTTACACAGTCCTGGAGAGATGCTGGGTACATTTTCAACATTTCCCAGCAGCAGCAAGCAGTGAAGAAATAGAGAAGTATGGGTAGGAAGAACAGGGGATAGGGATGACGCAACTCACATCGTAGGCCCCGGCCTTGATCTGCTGGTAGAGTCTATGCTGGTCCTCATCCCAGAATGGAGGGTAGCCCACCAACAGAATGTACAGGATCACACCTGACAACAGAGACATTACACATCACTAGATGTACATTATAATAATAGGTTTTCCATTGCTCTATGGTTACAAAACAATTGACTAGCTTATTGAACATAAACCACCCAATCTCTGATGGAAAGGAAGCTGCTGCCAAGACTGGTTCCTCTGAACCTCAATCCCTAGTGCATTGTGTGTTTGTTTCTGTGCATGTGCGTGTGTATATATGTATGTATTTATTACAAACACCTCCCACTTCCAAATCTCTTGCCCTAGGTGATACGGCTTCTACGCGGGTTTAACCGTTCACACGGCAGAGTGCGCGTGCAAATCTAGTTCAGGATGTCAGGATGTTTTAAATCTGAACATGAAACCCTGCCCACTCCCACTCCTGCCCACATACACTGTCGCCTCCCTCAGCCCTCAACCCTATGTCTCTTATGATTTCCTCTCAGTCCACGAAGCCCACCTACATTTCAAAGCAGCACAAGGACCATATAAAAAAGGCAGGGAAATAGCAGTGCATAGCAATGCACTGTCAATATGCACATAGCAATAGCTTAAAACATACATTTTATGGTTTGTTTGTTTACACTAAAAAAACCCTAAGGCATAACCGCTGAATCCAGATAAGCTGAAGATTATCATCTAAACAGAATGTGAAACGTTCCAGTTTTACAACAAATTTTTCTAAGTAATGATTGATGCACTTGACGATTCATATGATATTGATATACATGTGCAGTGTTCAATGTCAAAGGTTTCCATGCATTGGGATATCATTTTGATCATTTTTCGAAATGGAGCATATATTCTGTCATGTCTTTGACACAGACACAAACACATGGAGATGGCTCAGATCGGATCAACAAACTGCTGCCTTTTCTCCTCTGCACCAACAAAGAGCCCAGCTCTCTGCATTTTGGAATGAAAAAGGCAGATCCCCATAAATAAACCAGTGCACTAAATCATCTGTGATATGGGAGCAGGGTGGGTTTCTGTCAACACAGCTTTGAAACAATCCCTAGTCTGTCCGAATGAGATAACATAAAGTGTGAATGAATGAGGAAACTCTTCACAGCAGATCATGCTTTTCTATAACGAATAGCAAATCAGATTTAGTGAGAGGTATATATCAGAAAGTTGTCCTGCTTACCGCATGCCCACAGGTCCACAGCCTTGCCATATGGGTCCTTCCTGAGGACCTCAGGAGAGAGGTACCCAGGTGTCCCTGCAAAGCCTGCATAACACCCAAACAGAAAGGTGGTAAGTCACAGAATCACAGGTGAACTATGGGAAATCATTTGTAGATGCTGCGTGAATAGATGGGCTGTAATGCATTAGATGTGCAATGTGTTGATATGCACTCCATCTATAGAACAAGACTATACTCATACAGTAGAGTAGATAACCTACACCAATCACCCATAACAATTTGACCACCTGCCTAATGATGATGATATGATGATATGATATATACTTTATTGTCCCCTGAGGGAAATTTGTTTTGGAATTTGACAGTTCTGCAGCTTTTTACAAAGACAACACCACACAGTACATGTAACATGCTTCCATTTACATTGAACATGTAGCTATATAGTAAGCACACTAACTACCTCATTCATTGGCACTTTTAGTAGAACAACCCCAATAGCCTATGTATTGCACAACCCCAATAGCTTACGTATTGCACAACCCCGGCAGGCTAATGACATAATACACAACCCCAATAGCCTTCGTATTGCACAAATGACATATTGCACATCCCCAATAGCCTATGTATTGCACAACCCTAATATCCTACGTATTGCACAACCCCAGCAGGCTAATGACATAATACACAACCCCAATAGCCTTCTTATTGCACTAATGACACAATGCACAACCCCAATAGCCTACATGTTGCACAGTATCACATTTCCACATAACCTATGCAGTACACAATAGAATATTGGACAATCCAACAGGCCGTGTAGTGCACCACCAATATATTGCACAACCCCAATAGCCTACGTATTGTACAAATGACATAATGCACAATCCCAGTAGCCCATATGTTGCACAAATGACACATTCCTCCATAACCTATGCAGTACACAATGACACAATGAACAATCCAACAGCCCATGTATTGCACCACTATCGTATTGCATAGCCCCGATAACCTACGTATTGCACGATAGCAGCACAGTACGCAACCCAGCCAGCCTACATGTTAGTATTAATAAGCTGATAGGACATAGGCACAAATGAGTGTTTATATCGGTTTAGCCTACATTTAGGAACCCTGAATCTTCTACCAGATGGTAAAAGCTGAAATTCTGGGTAAAGTATGTGGGTCGGATCGGAAACTATTTTTTTGGCTTATCTGATGACCGACTGCTCATAAATTGTCTGGGGGTGCAGGTGATTTTTGACCCCCATAATCTGCATGGCTATTTGTACCTGACGGTCGATCTGTGATTTGGACTGTACTGTCAGGTTACCAAACCAGGCTGTGATACCATATTTTAGAATACTCTCTAGTTTTGCATAATAAAACAGAAACATCATTTTTTGTTTCATTCTCTGTTGAAGTCTAGAACAGAGGGCCTGATTTACTAACACAAGTGCAGTTTGCGCTGCGTCTGTTTATGCGAGTTCGGTAATTGCGCACGCTATGCTTCCACATTTAGCGTGGTATTTATCAAACCCGATACCCATTACGCAATCAGCGCATACTCCGCCCTCCATTAGCGCGCCTCTAAAAGCGCAAACAATGGCCCCGTACGCATCTATCA
>JACXGM010026796.1:0-14737 GCA_016801145.1 Umbra pygmaea
AGAGAGGTTGTTGCTCTGGCACCAGGTAGCCAAGGCTCTTACCTCTTCTCTGTAAGCAGTCTCATCGTTGTTGGAGATGAGACCTAGGATGGTTGTGTCATCAGCAAACTTTATGATGGTGTTGGAACTGTGTGTGGCCACACAATCATAAGTGAACAGAGCGTACAAGAGGGGACTGAGTATGCAGCCCTGTGGGGCTCCGGTGCTCAGGGTCGTTGTGCAATAAACCAATCAGAGATTCATCTCCCATTCCCTTTAAGAGCCAGGCGCGTTTGTACCTTTTGCGCATTGCTATTATGACAGCGAATTTGCACCGTAATATTTTTTTTGTAATCTTTTGGATGTTCGTGTGCTGCTGCACTTCCCTGTGTGTGTGCAAACAGCATAGTGTGCACGTGCTGTGCCTATGCCATAAATGCATTTGACTAATTTGTTGTTAAAATAACTATGACATGCTGCATCATTGACTTTAGACCAGGTTTTTGTTGGTCAATGGCGCAATCACAATCTGATGCATCAAGATAGCAATACACCAAGAATTAACCTAAACACACCTCACCGTTAGACCAACACTTCCATGGGCGGAAATATGGGCGCAGGTGTATTTGCTATTTAAACAACGCGGGCGTCTGACGGGAAAATTACAACTGCTTCGGTCTTAAACTAGCAAAGACACCTGCGTTCAGACTTTGCGCTGCATTGCGCCGGGTGCAAGATAGGGCCCCCTTTCTGTTTTAACTTAATTAATCATTAAACTATTTGTTGTATTTGTTAAGTGATTACCAAATACAATACATTTTTTGTTTTACTTAAATTCAATGTTAGTTTATTCGAATCAAAACAATTTTTTTGCAGTACCATTTCTTTTTCCATTGTATCCAAAAGTTGTTTCAGATAGGTTTGTGTCATCAGCAAATAAGATCAGTTTTAGTACTTTGGTAACCTCACAACTATCATTAATGTATAACAGAAAAAGTAATGGGCCCAACACTGAGCCTTGGGGAACCCCACAAGTTACCTCCAATAATTGAGACTTGCAATAATCTATTTGGACATATTGCTGCCTTTTCTCTAAGTAACTACTTATCCAAGAGTGAGCTACCCCACTAATTCCATATCTTTTTAGTTTCTCTAATAGGATGCCATGGTTGACAGTATCAAATGCCTTTTAAGATCTAAAAATACTCTGACTGTATATTCTTTATTTTCTATTGCATTAGATATGTTCTCTACAAATTCTATTAATGCATGTGAGGTTGTTCTGTTACTTCTAAACCCATATTGTTGATTGCTTAATATATTATGTTTTATTACAAAATCATTTAATCTTGTATACAAACATATTTCCAATATTTTTGAAATCTTCACACAAAAAGTGCAACTCAAACTGCATTTACAACCTAGTATAATAACGTGATGGATGAGATGCGCAGATGACTCATGTGAACATTGAGAATATATCAGGTCAATTTTGTTCAACGACAGTTAGGGTGGTGCTTCCTACAGTTTAAAGAACCTGTAGGGTGGGGGTCGTTGGGTGATAGCGGTGATTTCACATTTCGGTTTTAAACCAGATGGCAATAAAACCAAAAAACCTTGATAAGCCTGTTTGCAGAATATGCGAAAAAACTATATTTGTTACAAATGCCAACACCATCAATTGCTGTAATCCACTTGAAGATTAACCTACGCGGAGAGTTGATTAAACACTGCTTCGCTGCTGCTAGAAAGGGAACTTGGCAACAATAATTTGGGTTCTGCATGGGATGGTTTAAAGACTATTGTCGGGTCAAGTGGGAAAAAGAGCAACACAAAGGGGGTTGTTGATAGTTTTAAATCTGATAAACTGTTGGCACAGGAGTTTAATGGGTTTTAGCATAGGTTTGATACCGTTGATTTTAGTAACAAGGTTTTAGAAATGAAAAACAAACTATCATGCTCTGGTTCCATTTCTTTTGATGTTCACTCTGTTGCGTACACTTTTAAACACTCCAAAGCAAGAAAAAGCCCAGGGCCTTACAATATAAGTAGTCGTCTGCTCACCTCCTGTTCAGAACAATTGGCTATCATCTTTTACTACATTTTTTAGTTGTCACTCAACCAGCAGAGTGTGCCAAAAAGCTGTAAACAGTCAATAGTTATTCCATTGGCCAAAACAATCATCCAATGGTTTTTAATGATTTTCGGCCTGTAGCTTTGACTTCTCTAGTTATGAAGTCCTTCGAGAAACTGTTGAAAAGAGAACTTCTCGCCAAGACTGTGCACCTGGTTGACCCATTACAGTTTGCATATAGGAGTGGACAAGGAGTAGAAAATCCTACCACCACTCTGTTAAACCTTGTTTTTAAACGTCTTGAAGGCAGCAAAACACATGCCAGGCTGCTATTTGTGGATTTCTTATCTGCTTTTAACACAATCCAACCCCATATTTTAATTGATAAACTCATTATGAACTTTGTTTTAGATTTTATTACTGTGGGGTGGATTCTTGATTTAGAATAGAACTGAGAGAGTGAGGGTGAATGGATGCATGTCAGGAGAACTAAGTTCATCTACGGTGTCCCCTCAGGGGTACGTTCTTTCTCAGATACTCTATATTAAGTATACTGTTGACTGTCACAGCCGTTGCGACAATAGATTCATTTTAAAGTTTGCAGATGACTCTGTCATAGTCAGTCTTCTCCATGCTGGTAAAAACAGCCATGATCCTGTTGTTGATGATTTTGTACAGGGGTGTGACAATGCATTCCTTCAACTGAATTTAACAAAAACAAAGGACATGACTATTGGTTTTAGGCACAAGTTTTCTACCCCTGAGAATACTATTATCAAGGGATAGGTGGTAGACTCTGTAGAAAACTGCAAGTACTTGGGGACATTTATCGATGATAAGATGAATTTTAATTATAACACTGAGTTGCTTTGTAAGAAGGGTCAGCAACGTTTGTTCTGCCTCCGGAAGTAAGCTCAGTTTAATGTTGACAAGACTCGCATGATCCTATTTTACAGAGGTTATATCAAGTCCTTTTTAACCTTTTCCATACTCTGTTGGTACGGGAACCTCAGCATTAAGGCTAAAAATGTAGAATCTAGAATAGTGAAAGTGAGTAGCAAAGTTTTAGGGGTACAGCAGAATATAATCTCTGATCTGTTTAACAGACAAGTAAGGAGGGAGGCTGAAGTCATCCTGTTTGATAGTGCCCACCCCCTATACTCTGAATTTCAGATCTTGCCATCTGGCTCCAGGTTCAGATTCCCTATGATTTAAAGCAACAGGTACAACATCCCCACAGCCATTTTACTTGAAAACTCAGGCCCGGGGAGGAGGTAGTAAGTCCTTACCCATCTGGCAAGGGTGTTGTGCACTTAATGATATTATGGGGTTTGTGTGGATAAGAATGATGTTGATGTTGGCGATGATGATGATGTCTATGCCACTGATGTGGACATTTTGGTGACAAATTATGTTATGGTGGAAGAGATGTTGACTAATTATTCAACATGCCTTGTCACTTTGCACTTACTGCGGGTATTTGTATTTCAAATTATTTCATATGTCATTTTACCGCCACTTGAGATGTTATCGATGCTGTGCTTTGTACACTGGGAAATGTCAAAGTGACTATTGTTGGTCTTCTAGCCCACTGGTATTCAGGTCAACCCTCCATCACCCTCCATTTCATTCTTCTTTGTATATTGTATGTCTATGTTGTTTTTTATGTCTTGTATTTATTGTATGCCTTGCTGCAAAACCAAGATGTGAATAATCATCTATATTTGCGAAGAATCAATGTACCACACAGCTCAGCAGTGTGTAAGATGGTAGGGATATGCACAGAACAATGATCATTCATTATGTTTGCAGTTCAAATTTCTGTGCTGACTGTGGACCAGGACATGACATAATTTATTCGAAACAATATGGCTTCTGGTTTGAGATGTGAATGACAAATTGGGCGAGCAAAATTATTCGGCCCCCTTAAGTTAATAGTTTGTACCGCCACCTTTTGCTGCGATTACAGCTGTAAGTCGCTTGGGGTATGTCTCTATCAGTTTTGCACATCGAGAGAATGACATTTTTGCCCATTCCTCCTTGCAAAACAGCTCGAGCTCAGTGAGGCTGGATGAAGAGCGTTTGTGAACAGCAGTTTTCAGTTCTTTCCACAGATTCTCGATTGGATTCAGGTCTGGACTTTGACTTGGCCATTCTAACACCTGGATATGTTTATTTGTGAACCATTCCATTGTAGATTTTGCTTCATGTTTTGGATCATTGTCTTCTTGGAAGACAAATCTCCGTCCCAGTCTCAGGTCTTTTGCAAACTCCATCAGGTTTTCTTCCAGAATGGTCCTGTATTTGGCTCCATCCATCTTCCCATCAATTTTAGCCATCTTCCCTGTCCCTGCTGAAGAGAAGCAGGCCCAAACCATGATGCTGCTACCACCATGTTTGACAGTGGGGGTGGTGTGTTCAGGGTGATGAGCTGTGTTGCTTTTACGCCAAAAATAAAGTTTTGCATTGTTGCCAAAAAGTTCGATTTTGGTTTCATCTGACCAGAGCACCTTCTTCCACATGTTTGGTGTGTCTCCCAGGTGGCTTGTGGCAAACTTTAAACAACACTTTTTATGGATATCTTTCAGAAATGGCTTTCTTCTTGCCACTCTTTCATAAAGGCCAGATTTGTGCAGTATACGACTGATTGTTGTCCTATGGACAGACTCGCCCACCTCAGCTGTAGATCTCTGCAGTTCATCCAGAGTGATCAAGGGGCTCTTGGCTGCATCTCTGATCATTCTTCTCCATGTATGAGCTGAAAGTTTAGAGGGACGGCCGGGTCTTGGTAGACAGTGCAGTGCTCCTTGGGATGTTTAAAGCTTGGGAAATCTTTTTTTATCCAAATCCGGATTTAAACTTCTCCACAACAGTATCTCGGACCTGCCTGGTGTGTTCCTTGTTCTTCATGATGCTCCCTGTGCTTTCAACGGACCTCTGAGACTATCACAGAGCAGGTGCATTTATACGGAGACTTGATTACACACAGGTGGAATCTATTTATCATCATTAGTCATTTAGGTCAACAATGGATCATTCACTGAGATCTTCACTGAACTTCTGGAGTGAGTTTGCTGCACTGAAAGTAAAGGGGCCGAATAATTTTGCTCGCCCAATTTGTAAGTTTTTTATTTGTTAAAAATGTTTGAAATATCCAATAAATTTCATTCCACTTCATGATTGTGTCCCACTTGTTGTTGCTTTTTCACAAAAAATTACAGTTTTATATCTTTATGTTTGAAGCCTGAAATGTGGCAAAAGGTTGAAATGTTCAAGGGGGCCAAATACTTTCGCAAGGCACTGTACCAAACAACGGGAAAAAAATCTACAAACATCATCATTTTTATCAATAGCAATTACCAGCGTTTCAATATGCCTAATCCGTCAAGATCCAGTAAGAAGTCTGTGGCAAGCGTCTCTCCCTCTGTGGCGGACTCGGAGAGCCAGGATGATGAGCCCAATTCCCCCCAAGTTACACAAGCGGATCTTAGGTCTTTCAAAGCGGAGCTTTCGGCTGATATTTCAACCGCCCTGTTCGGTCAGTTGAAGTCCTTCATCGAAGCCGCTATAACCCCTCTTTCGAAAGCCCACGACCAAGTGAGGGCCTTCATCGAACAACAAGCTCACTGTACTATCAAGCTAGAGCTTTGCTAATCCACTCAAAATGAGATGATAGTGGGATTGGAAGCTAGGGTTTCACGTCTGGAGACCGAGAGGCATAAGATGTGGGATAGGGCTGAGGATCTGGAGTCCCATTCCAGACGTAGCAACATTCGACGGGTCAGTGTCCCAGAGTCACTGGAGACTGGAGACCCAATCGGTTTCGTGGCTGGCCTTCTTGTAGAGCTTCTCCCATCTGTCTTCGAAAAACACCACCAAAGCTTGACCATGCACACCGCCTGGGACCTCGTCTCTCGGGGGACGGGATTGTCAAGAAGCCCCCAGGCCTCATTGTCCAATTCCACAACTTTAAGGACAGAGTAAGAGTCCTATAAAGGATAAATTCAGATCAAATAGTTTTTCCTGAGAACTAAGGTATCCATTTTTGCTGATTATAGTGCGGCGGTTTCATCAAAGAGAGCTAAGTATTTTAATATCAAACAAAGTCTCCATTCAAATAACGTAAAGTTCTCCCTTCATTTTCCAGCTCGCCTTTGTCTGGAACATAATGGTAAAAAGCTTCACCGGAGGAAGCTGAGAATTGGTTCGGCCAGCACTTTGGGGAACCATGAACTGGATATATCCATGCTGTGAATTGTATTATTATTTTGACCAGTTTGCAAGGTGACCTTTTCTCTTCTTTTCCTAATCGTTTTGGGGGGGGGGCTGCTCTCCTAGTCTTGGGATCTATTCTGTGCTCTGTCTTACAGTTTTTTTTAACAGAGTCATTCTAAGTTAGTTTCCCATCCATGATTAGTGGGCAACTTGACAATATCTTTGCAGCTGGAAGGACTTATTATTAATCAATTAAACTGTGCAGGCATTGTGTTTTATTGGTTCCTGTTGGTATCCTTCACTCAGGGAAGTACTGAGGTAATTGTTTGATTTATTTATGTATTATTTTTAGTAAATATACTAGTAGACTCAACTTAATTAGTTATATCATTACTACAACCTTTCTGGAGTGATATTACTATAATTGTTTTTTTTGGCGGGCAGAGCTTATTACCACACTAGTGGTAGACAGGAACCTCTTGTTTCACCCTAAACTGGTCTATATTTAAGATTACCTGCTGTCTATGTCATTCAGTGAGCAGAGACTTTGGGTTATGGGGGGTGGGTTTGGGGATCTGTCTGTGTTTGTTCCTTTTGTCTCTGTTTGGTTTCTGTGTTATTGCCTTCAGCAATTTTATGTTTTTATGTACTGTCTAATAATTGGCTATGTATACAGATTGGATGGCTAGGGACATTATGTCTTCTGACCTTATCTTATTTTTGGAGCTATTCATATATTATTTCTAATGGCAAGCATGTCAATAGCTGACCACAGCAGAGCTGGGGGCCCTTACTGTTAAATTAATATTGTGGAATACTAAAGGCTGTAACAATCCAAATAAGAGATCCCATGTTTTCTCACAATTAAAAAAACTAAAGACTGATATAGCATTCCTGCAAGAGACATCTACTAACTAAAGACCACCCAAGGCTACAAAACCCTAGATTTAGCCAGTTTTTTCACTCCAATTTCAATTCTAAAGCCAGAGGTGTGGCAATATTGATTAGTAAATGAATACATTTTTCCACTTCTAGTGTGGTATCGGATAGCAATGGGAGGTACCTAATTTTAACTGGTTCCATTTGGAACTCCCCTGTAATACTGGTCAATGTTTATGCTCCCAACTTTGATGATCCTGATTTTGCTAACAGGTTGCTGGGGAGGATACGTCTGTCACACACACATCGATTGATATTCACAGGTGACCTGAACTGTGTTATGAACCAGAACCTGGATCGCTCTAACCCCAGACCCATGCCTCCCTCTAAAATGTCAAGGTCCATATTAGATTTCATGTCCAAGAATGGTTGTGCGGAGCCCTGGAGGTTTCATAATCCACAGGCACATGAGTACTCTTTCTTTTCTCATGTTCATCATTCCTTCTCTCAGATTGACTATTGTTTTGTGGATCATCTCTTGCTCCCGAACGTGAGCTCTTCCGAATATTTGCCCATTGTGGTATTTGACCCAGGCCCCCTAGCAATTGAATTAGCTCTATTAGAAAAAACCTGTTCTCCTCCTCGCTGGATGTTTAATACACTTCTCCTTTATGACTCTAGTTTCTGTGACTGTATTACTTCTGGTATTGATCATTTTTTATACTCCAATCAGACCAACTCAACCCCCCCTTCGCTTTTATGGGAGATGCTCAAGGCTTATTTAAGAGGTGTGATTAGATCTTATCCTCCTCTCCTCTAACTTGAGTAGAGCTCATAGGATCAAATTCGAGGAACTTTCAAACAATATTCGTGACCTGGACCGTAATTATGCTCAGACGCCATCCCCAGGGCAATAAAATCAACGCTTGAATCTACAGGCTGAATTCAACTTCCTATCTACCAAGGATGTGGGCTACATATTATGAACAAGGTGACAAGGCAAGCTGCCTGCTTGCATACCAATTAAATTGACATGCTGCTACACGTCTAACTCCTCTAATTGAAGAACCTTCTAATCTTTTTAATCTTAGACCCAGATGGTATAAATGATTAATTTAAAGCATTTTATTCTTCACTTTACACATCTGAGTTCCCACTAGACACTGCTAATATGACTCAATTCTTGGAGGCGTTAGACACCGCTGTTGTTGCTTGTGAGATTGTAGATGATCTGGACTCCCCTCTGAGGCTTGAGGAAGTGGTTGTGTCTATTAACTCTATGCAGAGTTGACAAGCCCCAGGCCCAGATGGGTTCTCAACTGAATGTTTTAAGAAATTCCACTTGCGTTTGGCTCCCTTACTCTTAGCTATATATAATGAGTCATTGGACCGCGGTGTGTTTTCCACAGTTTTCCAAGATGCAGTAGGTAAACTGGTGAAATAAATTGAAATGTGAGAAACAGCGCCCCCATTTCCCCCTCCCCCTCTTCCCCCACAGCCCAAGCTTGAATGACAGCTGGGTCTCTGCTAGGTCTCTCTCACTTAAACACATGCACATGATGAGTAAATATAAAACATAACTGAATGTGCCCTGCACGTAATATAAAGCATTGTGTACAGGACAAACTTGATGGAGATTATAAAGCTGCTGTGCCAAGCGACCCTCTTCACAATTGAGGAGGCAGAAGCAGTCACTCACATGGCTGAGGGCAGAAACGTGCCAGGGTACAGCCGAACTACTACTACAGCAGCCAGACAGATGGGAGAACACTCAGGTATATGTGCAGCATTCACCCTAATAGCCTCTTAGTCATGCCAGACCATTTCACTATTTACTTTTGCCTCTTATGTTGACTAATTTCATACCTGTTATTTGCTAAACAATCAGGCACTGATTTGAGGAATGTCTTGCGAAACATCCCACAATCTACTGGACAGAGCCTCCACCAGAGGTCCCAACCTAATATTTTCTCTTGCTGACCACAGACAGTTTGGTTATGCTGCAAAGAGTTTGCTTTGTTGTTGCTTGGTGCCATGGAGGAAGAAAAAGAGTTGAGTCAATTTTTGCATGGAGCAAATAAGATACCTTTTCTGATGATAGGGACTTTTCACACACATGTTGTAGCATTTTACACACATGTGTTGTAGAAAGTTGGGATTTCAGTGTGAATTAGTTATGAAATCATATTTTTGCCGTTCAAACGTGTAATATATTAATTTGAAAAAATGTAAGGTTACTATATGACATATGAACATAACCAAAATACTAGTAACACACCTACACTGTTACATGGCTATGTTGGCCCTGTATGTCCATCTTTACAATAAAGTAATGTGTGTGAGAACCAAATGAGTTCACCTTTTTACCTCTTCCTTTACACAATCATTAACATGAAGTAAATCAAATGCAAAAAATCTAAGAGTTCTCATTTTTATTTTTAGAATTTCATTTCTAATACAAAAAATCAGTTTATAGAATTTGGTGATGTACAGTTCACTATAAAACAATATACAAAATTAAAAAGGTCATCAACCAGTGCATTTATACATTTAGCAGACACTGTTATCCAGTGTCTTCAGGTATACATTTTTTCTCTACTGGTCTCCCATGTGAATTTAAACCACAAGCCCAGCATTAAAAGTGCCATGATCCACCAATCGAGGATCGGAGTACTGAGATGAAATGGTGATAGGAAGCATCAACTTACCGTATATCAAGTTCCATGTCACATGTACAGTGAACATTTTGTACAAGAATGTGCAAAAGATTTAGACACCATCTCAATCAACCATATGATAACAAAGTGGCCAGACAATCAACTGTAATATGCATGTAAGTTTGTACATATAAACAATAAGCATTAACAGCAAAATACGACCACATATACACCGATCAGCCATACCATTATGATTACAGACCGGTTGAAGTGAATAACACTGATAATCTTGTTATCATGGCACCTTTCAGTGGGTGGGATATATTAGGCAGCAAGTGAATATTTTGTCCTCAAAGTTGTTTTGTTAGAATCATAAAAAGTAAAAGCTTAAGGAACTTAGAGAATTTGACACGGGCCAAATTATGATGACTAGACAACTGGGTCAGAGCATCTCCAAAGCTGCCGCTCTGGTGGGGTGTTCCTGGTCTGTAGTGGTCATTACATATAAAAAGTGTTCCAAAAAAGGAAAAGCTGTGACCCGGCAAAAGGTTCATGGTTGACCAAGACTCATTGATGCATGTGGGGAACGAAGGTTGGTCTGATCATGGTTGTTCCAACCGACGAGCTACTGTAAAATTGCTGAACAGGTTAATGCTGGTTCGAATAAGGTAGTTTGTTTCATGTGGGGCTGAGTAGCCACAGAACAGTCAGGGTGCCCATACTGACCCCTGTCCAATGCCGAAAGTGCCTACAATGGTCACATGAGCATCAGAACTAGACCACAGAGCATTGGAAGAAAGTGACCTGGATGGATGCACATGGATGACGGGTGCGTACCTTGGGAAGGCGTGGCACCAGGATGCACTGAAGAAGGCAAGCCGGCAGAGGCATTGTGATGCTTTGGGCAATGATTTGTCACAGTAACATCATGTGGATGTTACTTTGACACGTACAACCTATATAAGCATTGTTGCAGACCATGTACACCATTTCATGGAAACAATATTCCCTGGTGGTATTGGTCTCTTTCAGCAGGATAATGCGCACTGACAAAGAAAAAATGGTTCAGAAATGGTTTGAGGAACACAACGAGTTCAAGGTGTTGACTTGGACTCCAAATGACCCAGATCTCAATCCAATCAAGCATCTGTGGCATGTGATGGACAATCAAGTCCGAACAATGGATGGCCCATCTCGTAACTCAGAGTAGTTGATCAGCTGCTAACATCTTGGTGCCAGATACCACAGCACACCTTCAGAGGTCTAGTGGAGACCATGCCTCGATGGGTCAGGGCTGTTTTGGCAGCAAAAGGAAGACCTACACAATATTAGGCAGTTAGTCATAATGTTATGGCTTGGTGCATATAAAAGTATGTACATGTAAACAGCAGGCAGTAACCACAGTATACTACTTATTACAACTTATTACATAATACTATGTGGTGAACAAATACTAGTGGAATGTCCATATTGTCATAACTATCCTGTGGGAAAAAGCTGCATCTAGTGGGACTGAGGGATTGGACCAGTCTCGAATGGCCCGCATCAGCAATGCTCTTCTTTCCTCTCCTTTGGCACCTGGTTCTGTAGGTGCCATCCAGGGCGGCAGTCTGTCCAGTCTGTACAGCAAAGAAAAGAATATTCTGACTGGTTACTCCAATCTTTTTTCAGTCAGTAGTGGTACTGAATGATCATTTACATCTTACATTTTAGGTATTTAGCAGACACTTTTATTTGCTTAAGGCAGGGATATTCCCCTGGAGCAACAAAAAGTGCCTTGCTCAAGTGCACAATGACATTTGGCACAGTGTGGAATTGAACCAGCAGCCTTATGACTACTAGTCTGACTACCTAAACACTGAGCCCTCTGACA
Source organism: Umbra pygmaea (assembly GCA_016801145.1). Lineage (NCBI taxonomy): Eukaryota > Metazoa > Chordata > Actinopteri > Esociformes > Umbridae > Umbra > Umbra pygmaea. The sequence goes on from JACXGM010026796.1 coordinate 11,678, forward strand.
ACCATGTGTGGGAGTTGAGTATAATAGTCCATAGAGAATATCAAGCTGTTTCAGATAGTGTCCAGAAGGCTTGTAATGTCCATAATGGCCTGTACAATCATGTTAGTAGTTCAGGACATTTTACAGCCTGATGGACTGTGGGAAGAAGCTGTTCCTTGGTAAGATTGTTTTTCAAAGGATGCTTATGAATTTGTGGTTAACCTGAGTTGTTCAAACAAGCCGTAGCTCAGGCAGCTGGCATCAGCGAGGACCTTCTTTGTCTTCCTGCAACTCCTGGTGTTGTTGGAGTCTCCAGGGAGCGCAGTGAAGACCCACTGACACGTTCATCTGAGGTATGGACACTGCCCAGAGCCATACGGTCAGCCAGTTAGTGGATGTCATCTTGCAGTTCATTGTGGAATCATTTGACCCTTGTAAAAGTGAGAAAATTATAATTTTTTTATCCATTCACATACTTTTTGGAGGGATTTTCACCTATTTTCTCTCTCCTCCCAATTGACCATGTCCAATTCCCACAAACCCTCGCCAACTCCTTATACACATGGGGGATGGTGAGGGGTGATCACATGGTTCACCCAACTCCTTATAAAGATGCGGGATGGTGAGGGGTGCTCACATGGTTCACCCAACTCCTTATACAGATGCGGGATGGTGAGGGGTGATCACATGGTTCACCCAACCACATGCCACAGAGCTGGAGGATTTTATTCATTCTGCTCGTTCAACAAGGAAGCCTTTAGTCAGCTCATGTACGGGATGTTTACACTCACCAACTATACTTCTACTATTGAATTTACAGGCGCCTGATGTGCACACATGGAGTCACTGGAGAGCGACGTGGCAATGTAAATAATCTGACTAATGTATGGGCAGCACTGTGAAAATGTGAACTGTCTCGTGCTGGGCATCCAAGCAAAGTAAGAGAAATCCTATACAGGCTTGAACCAATAACTTATGAATTAGACCCCTCATACTCAAATCTGGCCCTTGAATCCAGGTCCACTAAATGTTTTCATTACAACTCTAATTGAGAATTTATTTAGACTTGGGACACCAGATGCAATTACTCAATAAGTAGATCAGAAAGAAAGCAGGCTCCAGCCCACATAAGGTAAAATTTGATTATCCATTAATATCCTGCAATGCAGCGACTTAGTCCCACTATGCCACGCGGACGCCCTATTTTAATGTATTTGTTGACATTGTTTTGATCATCACTGACTTTGAGAAACAAAGTAACCTCAAACAGTTGACAAATACACAACTTACAAACCTGAATCTCTGCTACATACCTGAACCTCTGTTAATTCTAGGAGCTTCTGGGTAGTCGGGGTGGCATCCACTTCAGACCACATTCTTCTCTCCAAAATGGCACATTGGAGGTCTGTAAAGTAGTGTTAGTTTTATGAAACATTTGTGTTTAAGAGTTGTTTTTGGTAGCTGCAAGTTCACTTACGAAAGTAAGTGGATTAATTTTAACATACCTGATTTCTAGTTACACACATCACAAAACATTTACATTTACACACAGACCACAAACACAGACCACATCTGTTTGCTTTGAATGGCCCCACGTACCTTTTGTAAACTGTACAAATATCTATCACATAATATTGGACAACACAAAACCTTCCTAAAGATTCCTTTACCTACAGCACCAAAATAAAAAGATTTGCAGACTGCATAGCTAAGTGCTATGCATTTTGCATTTAATAGAAATTGACTCAATACATGCTCAATACAGGACGAGCTTCCGTCGGGGTCAATGTATTGAGGTCTTTCCCATAACTGCAAATCACGTTATAAATGTTACATTCAGCTAGACAGTAGAATAAAGTTACATATATAAACAGAGAAAAATCTGTTTGTTTTCAATTCACTAATGATAACACCTCTTATCAAGCTAAACCACCCATATATAAATGAACATGCAGACACTACGGTAATTGTATTGGCGTGTCTAGAAATAAATCGCTGGCAACTTATCATTTCCCCTCGGATAACTTGGCTAGCTGTCCTTCGCTTAGTATCACTGGGAGTAAATAACAGCTACAGTATTCAATCAAATAAGAAAACGCATTGTATTATAAAGTGGATAAATCGTTTTTCATGTACAAATAAATAGCTAACTATGTGGCCACATTATCATTGCTAAGTGGGTAACTAGCCCAGTTATCATTAGCTTAGTATCAATGGGAGCTAATAACAGCTACAGTACTCAATCAAATAAGAAAACAAATTGTATTATAATGTGGAGAAATTGTTTTTCATGTACAAATAAATAGCTAACTACGTGGCCACATTATCATTACTAAGTGGGTAACTAGGCTAGCTATCATTAGCCTAGTATCACTGGGACCTAATAACAGCTACAGTACTGTACTCAATCAAATAAGAAAACTAATTGTATTATAATGTGGATACATTGTGTTTCATGTACAAATAAATAGCTAACTACGTGGCCACATTTTCATTTCTCCTTGGGTAACTAGGCTAGCTTACAAACAGTTAGCTACTCAATCAGACAAGAAAAACAATTCCTAATATAATGTGAATAAATCAATTCACCTGTGCAGATTGTGAAGTGTATGTGGTATTAGCCCACTGTCGTCTCTAGCTCCCATGATTTCAGCTTCTGTGTAAAGGAATGTTTCCATCTGTATCCATTCTATTTCGTGGGGCTCGCTCCAAGACCTAAAGTTACAGAACTCCGGTATCTAAACGCACGTTCAAGAAGTGAGCCAAGGCCCTCTTCTCCAAATGTGATTGGCTGAAGATAGGCTGTAACAGGATTGGCTGAAATGGATCGGGGCGAGTTATGGTTCTCTGAGAACCATTACTGGCCAGTAGAAGGTGTCATTAGCCGCTTTCCGACCAAGTAGTTACAGGAACGTAGTTATAGGAACAGTCCACTTCTAAACAGTTCTACTAACTACTCTCCCCCAAAACCGGTTTTGCTCTTTGCATTCGCACTGGTCAAGTGGCCATAGGAACTGGTAGGAGGGATAAGGGCGTGACGAAAGCACCGCAACAAGCTTTTACAGCGTCGTCACTAGACTT
>JACXGM010026797.1:0-14737 GCA_016801145.1 Umbra pygmaea
TGAGATAAGGGACAGGATGTATACACACCACCCAGCAGATCATCTGTGTGAGATAAGGGACAGGATGTATACACACCACCCAGCCAATCATCTGTGTGAGATAAGGGACAGGATGTATACACACCACCCAGCAGATCATCTGTGTGTGTGAGATAAGGGACAGGATGTATACACACCACCCAGCAGATCATCTCCAGGTCCCCCGGGAGCAGCAGGTGTAGAGTCCACCAAAGAAGGAGCACTGAACGTGTCTACAGAGCCAGAGTCAGCCATCCAGAATGCAGCATGGGAGTAGAGAGGGTTAGTCAGTCATGTCAGCTCACTACGAGAGGGAAGGAGGGAGGTGGAGGTAAACAGGGAGTCAGAATGTTTTCTTTACAGCAGGTTAGTGTTCAACCTGTGGTCCAAGGGACAGGTTACTGGTGGTCTGAATGCTTTTATATATATATATATATATATATATATATGATACATTTTTATCCCAAAAATGAAGCTGGATGTATTTTCACTATTAGTACCTGTGCACAGAGTCTGTATTATAAAGATTTAGCCAACAGTGACTCAAATATGCAAAATAATTATATACAGCGAGTACTATAAATCCTTGGACAGTGACAATTTTGGGGTTATTTTTTATTTTATTAAAGTTGTTCCAATCACGAATAGGTGAAGGTGGGGCTTAAACGTAGAGAAGGAACACAACCAATTTGAAATATCCCAAGTTTAGTAGCCTGGGAGAACCCTGACAGACTTCCAGCAAATTTAGATTGACTCTGCAAGTCAGTCTGGCCAAGCCCATTCAAGTCCATTTCCAATTTTTCCAAATCGAGGCACCAATCACAACCGTTGAGGCGGGCTTTATACGATGATGATATCGCAGCTATATACTGTTACTGGTTGAAGCAGACAAAAGCAATGCATCTGTTTTAAGCAATTTGAATGTTTACTTTTTGTTAAAAACAGAGCAAAGAACAACACTCGAGCCTTCATATCTAAAAAAAAAGATGTTGTTGCGGTCTTGTGACTCGATTCGGCAAATGTCTGATATATCCACTTGCGCCGAGAGGCATCTGAGCGGTGTCTATTGGTGACGCCCCTTTGGAAATGGGCTGTGAATGAACCTTGCCGAGACCCACTCTCAGTTACAACTGAGAAGGGTCTGGTGTCAACCACGCTAGGGTTTAGCTTAGATTGAGAAATTCCTTTTTGTGCTTTTCAAGGCAAGCCAGATATAGCAAAGCATATAGCACACACTATGGACACAGAAGTATAGTGACCAAATGTCTTGAGATTTACTTTTGTGTTTCATAGTTTACTGACGATAGTACCTACCATTTGAATATACACATTGTTTATGATATTAATACATCTATCTGTTACTTTCACTGATTAAATTTACAGTACATTTGAGCTTCCAGATATTTTATGTAACTTTTATATATTTTTATATTTTTTTAACTCCACATTAGTGGTCAGGAATTGATTGCTTGATTTTAGGGGTGATTCGCTGGTCCCAGGAATGGAAAAGTTCAGGAGCCGCTGTAGTAGACATATAGGCAGTAAGGTCTCAATATAACATCTAATTTATAAACAGACACAAACACCAACAATTAGGCCTTTAAGATATGGGTGCAAACTCCCAGAACACACAACTACAAAAAACAATGACTTTTCAGGACCAGAGTACTGCTGTCTCAGTATGCAGGGTTGGGGAGTAATTTATTATAGTAATCAGATTACAAAAAAATGTACCGGTAACTGAAATCAGTTATGTTAATGGCAAAAAGAATTGTAACCTAATTACAGTTACTTTTGAAATAAAATAGGGTTAGTTTTAGATATTTTTATATTTCAGAGTAATCTATTGTTTATTGAAAAATGAAAAATAAACAATAAATAGCTATGTAAATTTAGATAAGGTTACGCTGCCAACTCTCTCGTTTGCAATTCTTGATTTTTTTGTTTGCAGTTTTGGCACAAACCATCTTCTTCTTTCAGTTTACTGACAGAGCACATCCAATTTAAGGTGCATATACATCTACCAGCTCCTATAAAGCCCTGTGTTCCTAAGAAAAATAATGCCTTTAGCACAAACTTCCTCAAGCCGTCCTGTTGGACCTCTGCGCTCTTTTGGGCCCAGCGTTACAGCACTCCGTTAAACCACGCCATGCCAGTCCCACTTCAAGTCCTTACAACACTAGGATTTCTGGTGATTGGCACTTTCCTAAGTGAATTTGCTGACAGGACAGGGATATCTCAGCCAACCCTTAGCCGGGTTATGATAGACGTGTTAGTAGGTATAATAGGGTTGACGCCGTCTGCAAACTTTTGCCACTCCAACACATTTTTGGCATTAGTGATGCCCAAAAAGTGCCCTCCAAACAATAATTTCCTCCTCTTTTCCGAAGTTCTACTTAACATTGAGTGAAGTTTCTTTTTTTGTTTTTTCTCTGTGTCTGCCATGATGTCTCAATCAATTAATATTTATTTGGGGGCGTTTCACTGACTATTTATGGCTAACTATGGGCGTGACATGAAGCCGCAAAAGCAGTGCCACGTACACTTAGAGTTGGTTATGATTTATAAACGGAAACCGGTGTAGGACGTGCATGCTCACGGTTTTATAAATCAGAATATTTCTCTGTGTACGCACGTCATATGTTTTGTCCGTACACCACTTCTGATGAGAATCTACCTCAAAGATTTATAAATAACGAGGCCCCTGTTCCTGTCTCTCCAAGCTCAGTTAGTGATAAATTTAAGTCATGGTGTTTGTATGAGTTGCTGTCATTCATTGTTATATGTTCCCTTTTAGTCTGTGTGTTATTTGTTACATGTGTAAAGCATTGTTGTTGGTATTTTGCCCAACAAGGCATTTTTTATTTATATCAAGTTTTTACACATTAAAACACGTTTGATTTAACATTTCTTCTTTGCGTGTGTCTCCTGCCTTACACACAAATTGATACAAATTGCTCTGATTTTCTATTTATTTTTGTGTGATTCTGTCTGTCATATTGAAACAATCTTTAAGGGGCCACAAATTTGATTTTTGATTTAGACTTAAAAAAATATATGAACAAACTTCCTGCTATGCCATTCAACTGGTTATAAACTAGCTTTTTAAAGTAATCTAAAACTAATAGATGGTAATAACATTTGTGTAATCCAAAAGTTACAGATTACAATTGTGGTAACTGTACCAAATTATATTGAAAAAGTAACCTTGAAATTACATTGAAAAAGTAAATGGATACTATCCTTCTAACAAAAGCTGTCTTGAGTGAAAACGATCTTGAAAGCACTCAAAATAAAGTTTAGTAACCAGCTAGATTAGAATTAGAATTAGAAAAACTTTATTGTCTATCACTAATGATATATGTTAGATTTTGCTTGTGACACAGCATTTCTTAAAATGGTATTGTCCATTTCTATTCATGAATTTGGACAATGAAAATAATGCTAAGTGTTCTGGGTCAGTAAAGAATGTAAAGAATGGCTCGTCATGAAAAATGACATTATGGCCCTTCTGACATAACCCAAGTGTGATGGTTATAGTAGTTGGAGTCAAACGCAGGAGGCAACTTCAGCACGACACAGTTATAATGTGCTTAGAATACTTTACAATATGACAATGCTGTACAAGTTCACAGTTCCAAAACAAGAAACAGGCAAACACCTGGGTAGTAAGTCCTGAAAATACACAGGGTACTCTAGCCAACAGATATTTTTTTTAATTTTTTTTATTTAACCTTTATTTAACCAGGTAAGTTGACTTAGAACAGTTTCTTATTTACAGCAACGACCTGGGAGCAATTAGGGTAAAGTGTCTTGCCCAAGGACACAACGACATTTGGCTCAGTCGGGAATCGAACTGACAACCTTCTGACTACAAGTCTGACTCCCTACCCACTGAGCCATCTGTGCCCCGATATGCAGGCTAGGTTAATCTAATTAGTGGAATAAACCAATAATACAGACAATTTGTGTTAAATACTACAGTATATGCAGGAGCAGAGTATACACATCACAAGCAAACAGAATAACAATGCACAAGACACACTAGGAAGAGGGGATTTAAATACACATGAGGGTAATCAGTAGGAGCTGACATGCATCAGCAGTAAGAGATACAAACCGTGGGGTAAAAGATGTTTCACCAAGAGAAGAGAAATTAATCAAAATAAAATGTAAAGTTAGACTGTTACTTTGAGAACATGTGGTGGCTAGAACTCATCAGATGTCAACTATATGAATTAGTTTGACTTCCTGATATTTATTTGTCATATTTATTCTACTATTGACTGGAATTAAAGATTGACTCACTTCAAATCTAACATTTTGTATTTTCATAAATGTTGCAGAAATGTAACCAAAGGTTTTTGGATAAAATACGGTGGCCTAGTTGGGAATTACCGTATGTGCTGAGAAGGTGTGTTTAGCAACTGTCATGTCGGCACAGCTATATACAGTACATGCAAATCTCAAATACGTCAGCGTCAGAAATGTTAAAAAGTGAAAAGGTGTGCAGGAAGGTGTGGGGTTTGTGGTAAAATTGTACACACCCAGAAGGTCAATAACAGATGCAGGTGCAGGGGACTCCGGTTTGGGGGGAGAGACTGCTGCTTGGACAGGGCCAGGTGCCTGGGCTGGAACCGGGGCTGGAACTGGGGCTGGAACCTGGGCTGGACCCTGGGCTGGACCCTGGGATAAATCCTGGGCCGGAGCTGGCATGGGAACCTGGGCTGGAGCCACTGCCGGTTCAGTGAATGTATCTACGTAGAGAATGAGAGTATATCCCTATCATTTAAAAAGTCTGTAATGATCACAGAAACAGATGCAGCTCATAGTCTGTATTATTTTGTGGAGCTGGCATAACATTTATTTTACCCCATTGGGCCAATGAATTATAGCTCAATACCATGGTACATAGGTATTTAGCTCCATTATCAGTTCTATACAAATTACATTTGTTTGTATTACTTTTTTGGTGGGTGATTTTACCCCAGTTTTCCTCCCATCCCAATTCATCATGTCCAATTCCTGTTTGACCTTGGCTAGGTGGAAACTCCAAACCCAGTGCAGGATCCAAGCACACACCACCAAGCCACTCTTATCCCACTGTTGGTTAAATACGAAAGCCTTTAGTTGATACACGGGTGTTGAGGCAATTCATTTATTAAACTATACTAACTAACTACTAACTAAACTGCAACTGAATTCACACAGAACCACTAGTGAGGGACTAGAAACTCATCCACACCAGGGTGTTTATTATTTTTAAGTATATTTTCTGTTGCCTATTTTAACCATACCAACCGTAGACCAGACTAGACACATTAAGGAGAAGGGTCGGGCCCCAAATAGGTTTTACACCACTGCTGTCAGAGTTTTAAAAAGTACAAAGTAAAGTACTTTAAACATTTACTTAGGTAATGTGAATTCACAAATAACTAGCAATCTTAAATGATTTTATGATAGTTGTAATCAAAATTATTCCACTCCCATTGCAAATTGTGCGGGCCCCCAATCGAGTGCACAGGTGATTCAGAGTGGTAAGAGGGGCCCCCAAATCAAGATTTGGCAAATTCTGCTTAGGGCCCCCAAAAGGCTCAGAGTTGAGGCATTCGTTATGTTGAGGTATTTCAATTGCTTTTGTTTGATTTGTATTTGCAAATGGGGTTGAATAAATTTGATTACAACTGAATATTTTTATTTATTTCATTGATCACTGATTAATTATGAACTTCCTTTTGCTGGTAAATTTAGTCATCATTTTTCAATTTCCCAAAACTTGTGAATGCAGCCGATCAAAGGAATGTGCTTTTATTTTGTATTTTTTACAAATCTGCCAGCTGTATAGAAAAGCCAGAGAGACAGAGGGGAAGATATAGGATGAACACTGAACAGTGTTGATGAACTGAGGTCTAAGAGCAGGCAGATATTTATTAAACTTACCAGAAGATATAGGAGGAACACTGAACAGTGTTGATTAATTGAGGTCTAAGAGCAGGCAGATATTTATTAAACTTACCAGAAGATATAGGATGAACACTGAACAGTGTTGATAAATTGAGGTCTAAGAGCAGGCAGATATTTATTAAACTTACCAGAAGATATAAGATGAACACTGAACATTGTTGATGAATTGAGGTCTAAGAGCAGGGAGATATTTATTAAACTTACCAGAAGATATAGGATGAACACTGAACAGTGTTGATGAATTGAGGTCTAAGAGCAGGGAGATATTTATTAAACTTACCAGAAGATATAGGATGAACACTGAACAGTGTTGATGAACTGAGGTCTAAGAGCAGGCAGATATTTATTAAACTTACCAGAAGATATAAGATGAACACTGAACAGTGTTGATGAATTGAGGTCTAAGAGCAGGCAGATATTTATTAAACTTACCAGAAGATATAAGATGAACACTGAACAGTGTTGATGAATTGAGGTCTAAGAGCAGGCAGATATTTATTAAACTTACCAGAAGATATAAGATGAACACTGAACATTGTTGATGAATTGAGGTCTAAGAGCAGGCAGATATTTATTAAACTTACCAGAAGATATAAGATGAACACTGAACAGTGTTGATGAATTGAGGTCTAAGAGCAGGCAGATATTTATTAAACTTACCAGTCACAGCAGACAAGAGGTGTTCATCATTGTTGGCCTCTGGATGTAAGGGAGACGGCCCGCGGGAGATGGTGGGGAGATCTTCCAGAAAAAAGCCACATAAGGAAGAGTTGGAAAGAGTGAAACAGACAAGCAGAGAGAAGCATTAGCTTAACACAGAATTAGTTGAAGCAGTACTAGGATTGTTTGTTATTTCCCAACTGGATCCAGGTTCAGCATCAATTCGGAGTCAATTAATACCGGAAGTCAACTAACGGCCATATGGAGATGAAAATATTACAGCAAGCTTCTTTACTTCTCAATTAACTGAACAGGGAAGTCCATGTTCAATGTAGCTATTTATTATACAAATTACTTCCTGAATTGACTGACATAAATTGACCCCAATGCTGGAGTGGGCGCATGCACAAGTTGCATACCACTATGTCGACAAACCGAGACGTGGGTTAAACAGATGGTTAAAGATGACGGACAGAGGAGATGAAGAAGAGGATCCACAAAAATAAACAATCAACATCTTGTACCTGCCCCAAATAGGTCTACGCTAGGAGTAACAGCATCATCAGCATTTTCTGCGGTAGGGCTTTGCTCAGGCATAGAATCAAACATAGAATCTATAAACAAGGACACACAGTTACATTCAGTTTAAAATATATGCACACAGCCTGAGCTAAGAGGAAAAGGAAAAAAGCAGAAAAAGCAACAACAGGTTACAAAAGCACATCTGAAGATGTACCAGTAACACTTCATAAATGATCAATCCTTCAAAGATTTCATTATCGCATAAGTCAAAGCCACATCAACATATCAGCACATATCATTCAAGAGCTTGCAATTCTGACCAATATAGCAAACGCACTTTTAGTCAGCAAAGTATACTGGAATATGCTTTAAAGCAGCCCTGAATCACATTAAATACGTTCTGAGGGAACTATTTTGTAAAACCGAAATATGTCAAATATGAACGTATGAGAGGGTCAATTACGTTTGTAGGGAACTAAATTGAACACTTGAATAATGTTAAATAGGAACATATGAAGATCATGACGTAGCATGTAAATAGCATAGTTTTTGCAAGGGCGGAGGTCGTATAAATCTGCGACTTGCATGCCAGTATTCGCGAGTTCAAATCCAGACCGGCACTTTGCGTGTGTTTTGTTCTACATTGCTTGCGTCATGCAGACAGGCGATTGTCGGTTTTGTAATGTTAACCCTAACCTTAATTCTAACCTTAACTTCAGTACCGTCATATCTAACCTTAACCGTTAGTAACCTCACGCCTAACCTTAACCGTTAGTATCCTCCAACCTAACCTTAACTGTGAATGTTGCAATATAATTTCGAACGCTATGGAATGTATGGAATGTTCTCGCATAAATTTGCTAAAAGAAATGTACCGGAGCAACAAAATTGAATTACAAATATAGCCTAATAACAAAACATGCAGTTCAAACGTAAAAAACCCTAAATATGTTGGCATATAACGTAATTTAGGTTTTCAAAATAGTTTCCTGAGAACGTAATTTGGGAGAAATTCTGAGATTTACGGTTGCTTAAAGACCAGTTTTCACAACCAAAAAATATCCCGTTTATCAAATTGAAAGACTATTGCAAGAGCTTCTGACAAATATATACATGTTCCTTTTTGGTTCAGAAATTGACTGTTCATGACTTTTATTTCATTATGTAATATTAACATTACTGAAAGCAAAATGCATCACATCATTTCAGAGAAACCCCTGCAAGTTCAAGCATGTGGAAAACCACAGTAAAAATTTACAAAATCCTGGAATATAAGCATTAATATTTTACTGATTAACTATTTGATTAGCCTATTATTAAAGTATGTGTATGCACGTGTAAAATAAAGGATTTTAGCAATTCTTTCAAATCTATTCATTAATATTTTTTATGAAGTGTTACTCATTGTGCATATTATTTTCACAAAAATCTGGTAAAAGCTGAAATTAAGAGTTCTTTGTAGATCACAGGGACCATGAGTAATCGTTGTAGGATTAGAAAGAAAATGTTGGCAGAAAGAAAGGCAGGCAGGCACACTGCAGGTAGTGACATTAACAACAGGGTTTCCATAAGGAATATTGCCATTAAATAAATCTGAAAGAACTACTGTATTTACTTATCAAACAGAAATAGTTAATATCAGCATTTCACTCCTTTTCAAATACTATCTAGGGAACAAAACATCTGCTTACATCCTTTGAGCTTTTACTGACTATAGTGCTTGTAAAGGCTTAGCTGAGATCAAAAGTTGTTGAATCACCCCCGTAAACGCAAATAATGAAGATGCCAATATCTCACGCTAAACAATAACTCAACAGGAGGATACTAGAACTGGTGGCCTCACATTGATTTACTGAGGAATTAATTGGTGTTTGTTTTTATAAGGCTTTAAAACCTGTTTAAACCAATCACAATGTCTGTCAAAACCTGTTATATTGTGACCTGTCTTTCTATGTATGAGATTGTCATTCAAAATCAAAATGGCATTACATTCATTAAATGGTTAGTAAACTATGTAAGATGTTATTAATATCCCTACATATATGCTCAGTGATTATATCTTACACTTGATCTCAATAGAAGGCATATTCAGATAGAATTGAGACGGGTGGGTTTACACCTTGTATTTACAGGACTGATGAACAGTAATCCCATCATCTGATAACTCCTTTTACCTATTCAAATTCATTTAATTTCTCTTTGCAGGCAATGGTCCCCTCAAAGTCTCAAATCAAATTAACCATAGCAGGAAATGTGATCATAAATGAAGAAAGCAAACGTGAAATGTAAGGAAATTCTTCAAATTATCATCGCAATCATCATCATCATCATTTCCATAATGCAGAGTGAGGCGTTGCAGGTCAGAATGACAGTGAAGACTTTACCACCAAAGAGGTCTAGAGTGGGGGCGGCAGGGGCGGCAGGGGCAGCTGAAGGCTCAGTGATGGTGGTGGTAGAGGGAGTGGGGGCGGCAGCAGGGGGGGCAACGATGATCGGAACGGCGACAGAGGTAGGGCTGACTGCTTCGGTGGCAGCCGGCGTGTTATCGAACTTAGCAGCAAAGAAGTCCATCTCTGGAGCCAAGCTCACGCTTCCCTCCGACGGAGCGAATGGGTCTTCAGGATGGAAGATTGTCGGGGTTGAAGGGGATATGACCAGATAGGACAAGAGGGAAGGGGAAAAGGGGGTCGAGGGGAGAGTTAAACAACACAGTAAAAAATTACATTTTTGAATGTCTACAAACTTCAGGAACTTTCATTATGTGGGTTACGGAGGACATACAGTATTAAATATGAACAAGTTAATGTCACAATTCAGTTTATACCACATCCACAGGATATATATTAGATGACAGAATTAAAGAAAATGGGATACTAGTGGCATTTGTAATATTATTTAACCATACCAGTTGACTTGAACCAAATTTCTTTTGCAGCAATGACCTGGGATCACTTAGGGTTAACTATTTTTCTCACAGACAGAACAACATTGGTTTCACCATGGTAGTCAAGAGATTACAGGCAGTGTCTAGATAAAAAAAACATATGCATGCAGTAGATTTGCCACGGAGGATGATCTGATCGTATAAAATATAGAGTGTGATTCTATGCATGAAAAACTCTGCACTGATAAGCTCGGTCTAGATAGAAAACAAACATGTGAAAACAGAACATAGTTGCTGTAGAAGCATCAGGTGAATTTAATATGAAAAATATCCCAACATGCCAGTGGTTCACAAACAATGAATCACCACATCAACGAGTTGTATAAATCCAAACAAGTTTCTGGACTTCACAATTGTTGATTAATACTTACACATTGCAGCCAAAGCAAGAAACCAAATTAGGTTGAGCTATTTTTTTAAAGAGGGTCATTGTTTATGTATATATCATATATCATATACAATTCCAGGATATACAGTGAGGAAAATTAGAAGTGCTTTGTCACTAGGAGAACATTACGAGGTGAGAAGCAGTGGAGTTTTCTAAAGCAGGGCTGTGTGGATGAGGGGCAAAGAGAGGGGCCCCAGGGCTGTGTGGACGAGGGGCAAAGAGAGGGGCCCCAGGGCTGTGTGGACAAGGGGCAAAGAGAGGGGCCCCAGGGCTGTGTGGACGAGGGGCCAAGAGAGGGCCCCCAGGGCTGTGTGGATGAGGGGCAAAGAGAGAGGCCCCAGGGCTGTGTGGACGAGGGGCAAAGAGAGGGGCCCCAGGGCTGTGGGGACGAGGGGGGAAAATGAGGGGCCCTAGGGCTGTGTGGACGAGGGGCCAAGAGAGGGGACCCAGGGCTGTGTGGACGAGGGGCAAAGAGAGGGGCCCCAGGGCTGTGTGGACGAGGGGCAAAGAGAAGGGCCCCAGCAGTGAGGTTGGGGCTGGGACAGGAAGGCAGTGTGTCAGGTGTTCCAATACTGTCCCACGTGATAGCAGAAGCAGCTTACTTAGGATTTAGGATCTCACACACAAACACAGAGCAGTGTTATCACCCACCAGATCCGGCACATGCATCAGCAGCAGGCGCCCTGCTGGGCGGGCCATCGCCTGGGGAGGGTGCAAACGCGTCTGTGGGTAACGGACCAGAGGAATGGACGCAAATCCCATGACCAATAAAAAAGAATGTGGGGGTGGAGAGGTGGTGGAGAGATGAAACGGGAAGAAAAGCCAGAGAGATGGGAAAAAAAGAGCAGGATGTTTGGGAGTGGGCCAACAAGAAAAATGGGAAACCAGAATTAGGAGATATCAGAGAATACAAGACGTATTGCTGAGATGGCTGATCTTACTCGTGTCACACGTCATTTGTGGGCTACCTGAAGCGTCATTCAGCACTTGCATTAAGGAGTGTTCAACATAATGCTTGCATGCGTTGGTGAGGTGAAGAAATAACACAATGCTGTCACACAAGCCTGCATTTTGTGACACAGGAAATGCCAAGCCAAGTGAATGGCAAAGCAATTTTCCTCTGGAAATGGAATTTCCATAGCAGAATTCTGTCCATCTACTATACGAAATTTGAGCAAAAAAAGGCAAGATGCTCAGACACTGATCAGAATCATTTTTATCAGCAGTTCTGGATACGATTAAGGTTGTGTCCAAAGAATTGTTAAATCAGGTAAGCTAAACATACTTATTCAAGGTGGAAAATTTGGAAAGCATTCAAATAATTGAACATATTCGACGAGTACCAATACCACTATTTTACTATACAATCACAGAAATCCCAAAACAGATCTTTTGTTTTGTTAGGTGTGTAAAATTAAACTCCAGTCAAATCTGTGTGTTATATGTCAGAGAGTGTGTGCCCGGTGGTCATGTCGGGTTGCATTCTAAACAAGTGGTGGAGCCATAGAAATAGAATGGATAGAAAGGCCATTGAACTGCTTGGCTTGGTCGATCGATTAGTACACATCAAAATGGTGATTGTTATTAGTTGGCACAGTGACAACACACAAATCAGTTTAATGTGGAAGTAGGCCGCTAAATCTTTGCAATGTAATGGTACACATAAAAATGGCTGCCGCTCTGACCATTCTGCCACATTGATTTGAATTGGAATGGCCTTTCTATTCATTATATTTCTATGGGTGGAGCACTCTTGTCTGCCATCATGTTTCACCCCCAGGAGGCTGACCTCCCCACTGACCTCCGAACAGATCCAGGTCTGAGGTTGCAGGGGCGGGCGTAGGCATTGCCACCACAGGGGCCGCGACTTGGGGTGCGGCAGGGGTGGCCTTTTCAAATGCTGCGGTCGCAGCAGCCGGGGTGGCAGCATCAGTGGTGTCAGGCGCAGAGGTGCTAGCAGCAGCCACAGCAGGGGTATCTAAGCCTACATACCGGCCAGCCAAATTCATTCACACCCCATGCCCATCCACAATCACAGCAAGATAGAAAAAAATATAAAGATTTTTTTCAAAAAGAGGAAGACCTTCCTTAAATAATGGCATGTCATTTTTTTTATTTTTTATTGCCTAAGTCATTTATACCTCTAATGTTACATAATAGACAGATATTTTTATTAGTATTAGATAGTCATCTATTGTCATAACCTTTTTGAGTGAAATTATTAATAAATATAATATATTCATTATTATTAGTTTTTTGTGTTTTCTGAAAAGCCTGGAAAAATGAAATGGGCCATTATTTTAGGAAGGTGATGAAATGTTAGATTTGAGAGGATAATTTTATGACTTGAAAGCAAGAGAAATGGTACGATAAGGAGGCTACCACCGACACCATAAAAAAACTAAAGATTCTTGGAGGAAAGTTCAAGTTTTTTCATTGAAACTGTGGGAGAAACTTTAAAAATTCTGCAAGGAAAAATAGGTGTATGAATCCCCTGTAAACAGAAATTGAGCAAACAAAATGTATAGGTGTTCACCCTACATTTTCAACACAAAGGCTCATGCATTGAAAGCATGGTCAGCTTTAAAGCTACAGGTATAACGTTGTGTTCCAGAATGACTACATTACAGTCTGTCATTGCATTCGCCAACGGTTGTAGGCCATAATATTGACTGCCAGACTGTTTGATTCCTACAAATTTTGATGATGTTAGCTGGAACTCCTATTAAGACATCTGGGAGGCATCTGCAATGTAGTCAGCCTGGAACATGACCAAAACCTTGTTATCCTTATTTTAGCTGTAAATCATTGTATTGGCTGTACTCTGTGGGGAGGTGAGCTGGATAAAGTATGGGAAGAACAAAATGTTGCTTGGTACTCACCGCCGCCAAGCAGATCTGTCAATGATAAAGAGACCAAGAAAACAAAGAAGTAAGAAAGTGAGGAAAAGGGTGCGAGGTAGAAGGCAGACAAAGAGAGGCATAAAAATAAGAGAGTTTAAAAGAGAGGGAAAGAGAAAAAGAAAATCATTACTGAGGGAAAAAACTGAAACGCATCAGGAAACTTTGTCCCAATCACTGTTTATACAGGAAATGCATTTAGATCTTCTTGTTGTTTAGAAGTAAGATAAAGTGTTGTTTTTGACTAGGCAACTTTAGATAAAACAGACAGCATTGATTAATCCCTATACATTTACATTTTGTTAAGTTATACATAATTGTTTTGTAGATTACAAATAAAATACAGACCACCTGGTTTAACTATTTCAGAAAGTGCTGATCTACTGGGATATTCCCGATAGAACAACAATAGAACAACAAACAATCACGATAACCTGTCACACGTATGCATGTATTAGAGGTTATGTGGTATTGTTGTCAGATGGACAGACTAGATGGAGAACAATTAAATTTCCTCAAAATTTTGAGCAACCAATCGCAAATGCTATCCAATTTAGCTAACGGGTATATGCAGAATATGTTACACAATGTGGGATATGTGTAAATGTATGATTTCCAATACCTACTGTAAATTAGTTCCTAAATTGATAAGTTGCTTTACTATATTCTATTGACAGTGATGGAGATGGAGGCTGATTCCCCTCAAATGTTTGTGTATGTTGATGAGGCAGGATTCAACTTGACCGAAGACAGGAACCATGGCTGTAATATCATTGATTTGGTGACCATTGGTCTGGTGGCCACTGTTGATGTTCCAGGCCAGTGTGAAGGGAACATTACAATGTGTGCTGCCATATGCGGGAATGGTGTACTCGGCCACATTCCCAACATTGGGCCAGATAACACACAAAATCTCCTCAATTTCCTGGAAAATCTTTACAGGGATTCCATTCCTGAGATATGGGAAGAGGTTGGTGAGAAATTACTTGTTATAGTTTGGGACAACGTAAGTTTCCATCCTTCAAATGCAATCAGGGAATGGTTTGTTGCCCACCCACATTTTTTGATTGAGTTTCTTCCACCACAGTCCCATTCCTAAATCATTTTTTGATCGAGTTTCTTCCACCACAGTCCCCATTCCTAAATAATTTTTTGATCGAGTTTCTTCCACCACAGTCCCCATTCCTAAATCATTTTTTGATCGAGTTTCTTCCACTACACTCCCCATTCCTAAATCATTTTTTGATCGAGTTTCTTCCACCACAGTCCCCATTCCTAAATTATTTTTTGATCGAGTTTCTTCCACCACAGTCCCCATTCCTAAATCATTTTTTGATCGAG
>JACXGM010026798.1:0-14736 GCA_016801145.1 Umbra pygmaea
TGCTAATTCTTTGAGATAGGAATTTGGGGTTTTCATGAGCTGTATGCCAAAATCATCAGTATTAAAACAATAAATGACCTGAAATATTTCAGTTGGTGTGCAATGAATCTAAAATATATGAAAGTTTAATTTTTATCATTACATTATGGAAAATAATTAACTTTATCACAATATGCTAATTTCTTGAGAAGGACCTGTACTTCACACTCAGCTTGAGGCTGCACAGTAAGCTCGGCTACCCCCAAAAAGTGCTTCTAATTGACCTCACTTGCTCTCTATAGGATTGAATGGCGTCTGTTCGTCCATTAATTTTACTGTCTATGCTTGCACACAGCTTTTCTTTTGTTTTGTTGTTTCATGTGATATAGGTGAGCTAAGCCATTAAACAAAATTGTGAGAGAAACGGGTCGGTCGCCTTTGGTGTCCCCGGGAGAGGTTTGAAATACCTTATGCTGGTCCGGACTGGCTAGCTAGCTAACTACTGTACTTCCGGTATATTATAATGATTATATATAATAAATAAATATATCCATAATAAATAGATAGACAGACGGACGTTTTAACGTTACCAAGTCTCACCTGAAATATCTGGGTCAAGGAATGCTTTAGTATGTAACCCCTCAAAGCCGGGTCACAGTTTTGAATAGAAGCCATATCAGCACTCCATCCAAAGTACCTAAATAGTCATGCAAAACTATCCAAAACTTGACAACAAGGACGTTTTAAAGCAGGCGCCGCCGGTAGGTCTGTTCTCTAATTAAACACTTTTGTGTGTAGTTCGTTGCCTAGTAACTAGTCGATCTTGGAGAACAACATTTTATGTGGAGAAAATAAAGTTTTTCTTCACATTTTTTTTAACTTTGAAACTAGTGAGACTTCTCTTTTGCCTAAAAGTAACTGACGAAGGTATGTTAAATTGACCAACAAAAAAGAAGCAGGCATCCACCACATTCCAATTTTCTCCACTAGGTTTATGCACCTAACAGAATGTAAAAACACCATGAATACCAACGACCTTATATTTTTTAATTAAATACAACACAGTATTCTATTCTACCTGTTTTGTGAAACTCTTGAATATTTATCTGAAGCTGTATAGACAGTACTGTTCAATAAATATTAGTATGTGGTCAATGCAAATATGGAATTTAATTTATTCACCGTGGAAATATCGTGTAATATTTCATAGTTTAATTGACGTGTGTGTTAGTCCTTTATTTTGAAGGGGAAACAAGAAATCCAACGTTACGACAAACTAGATAGCACCCACACCCAGTGACAGTAGCTGTAGTGCTAGCGGCGTGGTAAAAGTGAGTGTAGTACGTCGCAGTCTTAAATTTTAAGCCATACATTTCTAAATGCATGTATTTAGTTAAACAGGTTCGTTAAAGATCTGTTCATGATTTTCCTTTAAATTCCAGCATGGGCGATGGAAATGTCATATCAAAGTTCGGTAATTTGAAGGCATTTCTTGGGATAGTCGCAGGTGCTGGAGCCTCCTATGGAATTTACAAGCTTGTCAGTGGGACGAGCTTTAAGAAAAATAAAAGTATCACCAGCGAAAGCAGTGTACCAAAGGTTACACATGGCAGTATATCTTCGCAGCCAGGAAGCTTGTTAGCTAAGGTGTCCGAGTTGGATGTGGTTCGTGCGGGTGGAAGTAAGGCCGTGGATTTTGTTCAATCAAGTAAGAACAATGATCGAAAATACAATCAATAGCTGCTGTGATGTAGGTCTACTACAAAACTGAACCTACAGTCCTGCGCTGCATGTAGCATTTATGTTATTTGTGTAACGATTTGAAGGACTGTAAATTCGAGGTTTTGCGTACAGTACATCGTAATTTCAAACCTAGGTTACTGTAAGTAAGCTTAGATATAGTACCACAATGCTGAAAACCACGCTTTGTTTCAAAAACATACCAGACTTCTTGCTTAGACGACCTATTGCCATGTCAAACTGGCAAGTACATTTGCATTTGAGTCATTTAGCAGACTAATCCAGAGCGATTTACAGAGGGACATTCCCCCGAAACAATTTAGGGTAAAGTGCCTTACCCGATGACACAACGTCATTTTGCACGGTCGAAAATCGAACCGGCAACCTACAAGTCCTACTCCTTAATCACTTAACCCACTGTAACGCCGATCACCAAAGTCCACACAAAACTACATATATAGGCAGTTGTCTACGTAGCTAATTATTAAGTTTCACTTCTGCTTTTCCATAGGTGACATGGTCTTTAAATCACCTGGAAGTCTGGAACCACAACACCTGAAGATGCTCCTGTCTCTTCTTCAGACCACCCCCAGTCCTTCAGACAGAGTCCAGATCCTGATTACTTTAGGAAATACTGCTGCTTTCACTGTTAACCAGGTACAAATTCTCTAATGCTTGTACATTTTGAAATACACAACTCATTTGGTTTAAAGTGTAGTTTCACTGCATCCCATTTTTCCTATTAATAATCCAAAAGTCCCAAGTATACATTACAGCGTTGTCTTGGGTTTAAACCTTCCAATTTTACACTTCCATGGATTTAGTATTTTTTTGGGGACTGTATTTTTAATGACAGGATGGCATAAATTGAAGGCTAGGGACAGAGCGCCATTGAGAAAGAGAAGTATGAAGGGCACAGATACTCAGCTGAGCCGGGATTCGAACCCCCATCGCCAAAATCGTCCCACTCGTTGCGTAAAGGTTTATAACTTGTAAGTTTCCTCCTATCATGAACTATTCACATATGTCAACTCCCCCCTTCACTAAGACACATTTATGTTACGAAGGTATACACGGTAGTTGTTCTATGAATTCTTTATTTTTACTAGACATGACTTGCAATATTCCTTTCCTCGCTCACAGACTATTTTGTGTTCTGCCTGCACAAGGTCCTGCAGGAAAATAGGGCAGGCACAAACAAAGATGTCTGTGAGTTAGGAAATGGACATAGCTCATGTCATGTTTTGTAAAAAAATAATGATTTTATAAATCAACAATTACTGTGTATAGATTTGTATGACTAAAGAACCAGCTTTGAAGTAGTTAAACATTTTATTTCCAGGGGTCGCTAGACAGCCGTGTGGCAAGGTTGACAATCTGACTTATCCCAAATACCCAGCAGCGTTATGCCATTTTGAGCTGCTTCATACTGGAGGGCGAGGCAAAGTGGAGAGAAGCCACAGAGCTAGCTATCATTTTCTGTCAGGGTTTAATTTTGCTCAGCAGGCTTACCTGACAAGATCAAAACACAGCAGTCGAGACGGCAGCTGACATTTGATTAGATTATACCGGTAACCAACGCATACACCTGAGGTTCTAGAACAGACGTGTCAAACCAATTCCACTGAGGCCATAGTGTATGCTGGTTTATGTTTTCCTTTTAAATTGGTGTCCTAACCAATTATTTACCAAATGAATCCATCATGTACAATGAGCAGTGTTGGGGAAGCTACTCTGAAACTGTAGTTTAACAAGCTACAAGGTAGTTGTAAGTTGTTGTAGTTGAACTACAGTCAAGCTACCCTTTTTGAAAAGTAGTTTGCTACACTACAAGTTACTATCAAAAAGTAGCTAGCTACATTGAAACTAATTTTCTTTTTTTTAACAATGTATATTATAAATAACAAATTAAGTGTCTGAGGAATGTATTAAGTAAAATATTTTCTGTGCAAAATACAATTATGTTTTCAAAGAGTATTGTTTTATCACACACAATGCTCAAATATCTCAGACTGTCAGGCTTTACTTGTGGTTTCCTTGAGAGACATGAACTTGGACAAAAGGCCATGGGTAGTTAGTTGTTTCTCCATCCTCCGTATTTGCTGTCATGTCTTGCTCCATCATGAATAATATAGCCTGGGTATGTCGAACTTGAATTGTCAACCCACTTCTGTATGTCAGCGAACCGCAAGTTCTTGTAAGCCGCAAGACGCCTGATTAAACAACAGGTGGCGATAATGCACACATTTTGTTTGTAATCTAATAAGAAGAAGCTGCGCTGCTTCGTTCATGACAGGCTCGACAAAACACAATGTAGATTTTGCTCACGCTACACAGCTACTTGCTGCAAAAAGTAGTTAGCTACTGGAAAAGCTACTCTGTTTAAAAGCAACTGAGCTACTGCCAAGCTACTGACAAATGTAGTTAAGTTAGTAGCGTCGCTACTTGTACTAGTTAACTACTCCCCAACACTGACAATGAGTACATGGTATGAGCAAAAATCTGCAAACAGGCCCTCTGTTGAGATTTGTAGTTCAATTTTACCAATGGAGTCTATGGCTATGGCTTCACTGGTTTCTGGTGGTAGCCTTATAGGCTCCTGAAGGCCACATTTGAATTGAGGGTCCACCAGACCTTCTGCGAATTTGGAACAAGTCTTGAATTTAATTTATGAGAAAGGATACACCTTATCTATCTGTATTCATGTTTGACATTTATGATGTAATTTATTGGTTTAAATTATTAATCTTCTGCAAATTACAATGCCCACATGTCACCTTCGTACATTTTTATTTTACCATACCTTTATTTAACCAGGTAGGCCGATTGAGAACAGATTCTCATTTGTAACGGCAACTTGGCCAAGATAAAGCACAATGGTGCAAGACGACAAAGATAATCATGAAGTATACAGAATGCAGATACTCAGTGTACAATAGGTACTATATGTACAGTTTGTGAACATTAAGTCTTAATGAGAGAGGTCAATCAGTTGGTTTACAAAGTGTCAGGGCAATAACAAAGTTATTTGAGCGTAAAAAATACTTGAGCGTAATTGTGCAAATGATATTGTGCAGATAATGTACAAGGAATAACTGGTGGTCTCAAGTTTCAGAGACTTTTGTAGTTCTTTCAAGTCCTTAGCAGCTGAGAACTGGAGGGGTGCCGGCCAAAGGAGGTATAGGCTTTCGGGGTGACCAGAGATCTACTTGCTTAGGTGCAGGCTGTGGGTTGGGGAGGGAATGATAAGTTAATTTAGGTACAGTGAGGTTTTGCCGAGTAGGGACTTGTAAATGAGTTGATACCAGTGAGTCAGGAATTAAGTCTAACGAGGCCCAGCCAAACAGTGCAAAGAGGTCGCAGTGGTGGGTGTTAGATGAGGCATTGGTGACAAACCAGATGGTGCTGTGGTAGACTATATCAATTCTCAGGAGGGAGCTTGAGGCAGTTTTGTAGAAGACATCACTGAAGTCTAGGATCAGTAGGATGGTCATTTCTAGGTAATTTTTGGCAGCATATGTGAAGCCCTTATTGCAGAATGGGAAGCCAATCCTATTGTTAATTTAAATGAGAAATGGTTCTCAATTGGTTTACCTCAGTAAATAAATGTGAAGTAAAACAAACATCTAAATTAAAAACAAATTCTTACCATGGGTTTGTCATTTTCTTTCTGTATGTTTAAGGGAATCAATTAAATTGTATTTTTAATGATTGTATTGCACAAAGAATCCAGTTACATATTGCCTTCATCACAGGATCTCATCCATGAGTTTGGGGGCATTCACATCATAGCTGGCTTCCTGTCAGACCCCGTGCCAGAGGTCAGAGTTCAAACGCTAAATGCCTTGAATAACCTCAGTCTGAACCTTAGGAACCAAGAGGAACTAAAGGTAACACACTGTCTTTGTTACTGTTACAACTTTTAGGTCTGAAAGAATGAATTCGTAGCCTAGAAATTGGTAGCTGCATGGGAGGTCATATGGCTCAGTGGTTAGGGAGCCAGACCTGTAGTTGGAAGGTTGCCGGTTTGATTCCGACTGTGCCAAATGTCGTTGTGTCCTTGGGCAAGACACTTAACCCTACATTGCTCCAGGGGGATGCCCCTATACTTAATGTAAGCTTCTGTGGATAAGAGCATCTGCTAATTTACTTAAAATGTAATGTAATCCCAAATTGTTTCAGTTGTCTTAAAGTTTCAGAACATTGAAGGGTCTGAAGATTTTCTGTATTAAGTATCAATACTTAATTTTAGTGTGTCCTTCTCTTCAATGGTTTAATTAACAAAGACTGTATCTGTCTTGTTAGGTGTATGTGGTCAAGGTGCTAGAGCTGATCGAGATGTCTCCAGTGAACTCTGACCTCCAGATAGCTGCACTCCGGCTGCTGACCAACCTATCAGTGACAGACAAGCACCACCACATGCTGAGGGGCTCAATCACCCTGCTCCTTTCTCTGCTCGTTGTGAGCAACCACTTATTACAGGTACAGGAAGGCCTTGACACTATCACCCACTTATTACAGGTAAAAGAAGGCCCTGACACTAGCACCCACTCATTACATGTACAGGAAGATACTGACAATAGCTACCACTTACTACAGGTACAGGAAAGTCCTGACACTAGCACCCACTTATTACAGGTAAAAGAAGGCCTTGACACTAGCACCCACTTATTACAGGTAAAAGAAGGCCTTGACACTAGCACCCACTTAATACAGGTTCAAGAAGGCCCTGACACTAGCACCCACTCATTACATGTACAGGAAGATACTGACAATAGCTACCACTTACTACAGGTACAGGAAGGTCCTGACACTAGCACCCACTTATTACAGGTAAAAGAAGGCCTTGACACTAGCACCCACTTATTACAGGTAAAAGAAGGCCTTGACACTAGCACCCACTTATTACAGGTAAAAGAAGGCCTTGACACTAGCACCCACTTATTACAGGTACAAGAAGGTCCTGACACTTGTGTAGCTTGTGCATATTGGGAAATCAAAAAATATGCTTTTGTAAGTGTAGAGGCCAGTTTAATTTGAACAATGTGTTGCTCTTCTCTCTACAGATACAAGTTTTAAAAGTGCTTGTGAATTTATCTTCCAATCCTGAAATGATGGATGACATAGTGCAAGCACAGGTAAGACTGAGACATTGAAATAAACGCACAGCCATAATGGCCAAATCAGATGTGTGTGTTTGTGTGTGGTCATCAGTGTTTGATTTACTTTAGTTCTTTGAGTCCAGTAGCAGAGGCTAGCTATTCTTTTTTAACTTTTGGCTCAATTCAGCATAGGGGTATTTAAATGTACAGTATATAGTGCTGTGTGGATGTAAGTACACAACTGGGGGGAAAAAAGCTGTATTTGTTACTTAAATGTTTGACAGGTATATGTAACTTAAAGGAGAATTCTGGGTGATTTCAAAATGTAGCTCTGTTTGGATATCTGGAGTGCTGTCAGTAGCAAGAATAACTCAATCTGTATTGCCAAAACCGTGTTATCCTCCTGCTCCAGTTTACAGATTGTTACGCATTTACGGGGCAAGTTTTAAAACATGCTTTAAGCCTCTAAACATGTTCGAAATGTCATTACTAGTGTATATTCATGTCCAGTGATTCCTTATAGTGAACACAGCAAATCTAACAATTCAACCAGTGTACATACCTCTGTTTATTTCCTGTTTTCCAGTTAAGTCCACACTAGTCGATTGTTGAAGTCATACAATCTAATATTCCAAAATGTATTTTTCCACATGTTTTAAAACTTGCCACGTAAGTAATACATAATAATGCATAATGTTCTGTAAACTGGAGCAGGGGGATAACACTGTTTTGGCAATACAGATTGAGTTATTCTCCCTACTGACAGCCCTCCAGATATCCAAACAACAGAGCTAAGTTTTAAAATCACCCGGAATTCTCCTTTAACAAATCACATGGAAGAATTACAATTCACCATTTTGTATTGCATAAAATATAAAATGCATGTCCTTGGCAGGAATAGTATACCTAACTGGTAGAGAAATTATAAGAAAATGTTCCCACTTGAACTGCAGAACGGAAAAATTCATTTTAGGTTTTGACAGAGCGCCTTACATTCTATTCACGTATTCTGTGGTATCACGCTTGGATACATTTTGGAAAATGATCAAGTCTAAAACAATTAATTGATTTAATAATTTCATTAAGTTAATGTAATTTATTCATCAACCATTTTGTACATAGACCTCCAATGAGAAGAAAATGTAATTTATTATCTATTACTAATGAATTCTAGGAAACTAACCAGGCCCTGAGGCAGCAAATCAGCCCCAGTCCATAACACTTCCACCACAATGCTTTACGGTTGATATGGGTTTCTTTGGTTTGAGAATGTTTTTTGTTTTTGCCAAACATGACTTGACATTGTGGCCAATAACACCACTTTTAAATTTTTTGTCCAAACCACATTATTCCAGTAGCCTTTTTGTTCACCAGAGCTTATCTAAGGTTTTTAGAGAGCAGAGTATTTTTCTGTCCTGACCTCATTTAGGCCACGTTTAAGAAGTGTCTTCCTGGCATTTCAACATGTTGTGTGTCTAGACAAATTGATCATATTGGGTTTCCTAAAGACTTCTTTGAACAGCTTTCTTGTCCTTGTCAGTTTGATTTTGCCCTTCATTTGTTCAGATGTACTAGTCAAAATCCCTGGCAATTATTTCAGGTGTCGATTATACAACAGACAATACAAATATGGAATAATAATAGCTTAAACATAAAAAATGAACATTTTTGTGACATAGTCAGGGGCACTGCAGGCTTCCCATGGCTTCAGTGAGCTCTTTGAAACTCAGCATGACATGCTGCCATGAATCTGTATTGTTAAGACCAACGTTTTTGATCTTTATGCAAGTCTGGATCCCATGAGGTACTCTGATGTTGTTTATTTATTTATCTTTTGCAATCATTTTAAAGAACATTATTTTAAGTGTAGCCATTTGATTGGATCATCAGCGTGTATAAACTTTTTCAACACAAGCTAATTTTATTTGTTTTAATTTTAATTGCATACATGTTGAACGGAAGAACATTTCCAAATACTTACTGGAGTGCATTTTAGTCTTGTGAGCCAGATTCAATCTTAATGAATCCCGTGTTCTATGCACCTGCCTTCATGCTCTAGCACTAGCAGAGGTGTAATTTTTCTGAGCTCTAAACTTAATCGAATCTGTCTAATTCTGTTTTCCAGGCGCCTGCATCTGTAGTCCTGCTGTTTGATGTGCGGACCAGTTCGACAGTGCTGCTGCGCCTGCTGACGTTTGCAGGGAACCTGAAGGCCTGGAGGCCCTCAGCCCAGGTGGCCGAGGCCCTGAGGAGGAGACAGGACTGTCTGTACCGAGTCCTGCTGGATGACTCGTCTCAGCTCCACAGCAGACTGATCCAGCTGCTCTCTCACCCTGATGGGGAGCTTCGAGCCCAGGTGGCTTGGGTCCTCTCGTAGACCCCTGTACCAAACATCTGATGCTGACACACTTTTTTGTTTCTCAAGCCTGACTACATTGAGCCTTACTCCTCCAAGATTCAGAATTTCAAATCCTCTTAACCTCAAACCTTTCCACTCACCTCTAATGTATTGTACCCCCCAACCAGACTCGATGATGCAGCCCAGGCCAGTCTGTGCCTTCAAACACCACCCAGGTCTACATTCCTTCTAGCATTTTTCACCCAACCTGTCATCTCTCAATCCCTTCAGTTACTACCAAGTTAAAATCTCTCAAGCCATCGAGGATCTAGGAAATGTCCCAGGTCAGTAATGGGGACAAATCGAGGGGGCGATGATGCCATGTAAGAAAGCTCTATTTTAAGGTTGTATGTCAATGTACTATTGCTGCCAGACCTCCATACTGTGTCTTTGGCTCTCCTGAGAACATGTTGTACCCTCAAGGTAATCTGATCCAGGCAAAGCCCCTTAAACGTAACCCACTGCCGAAGCATTTCAGACAAAGAGAATGTGTTGGTATCTTGCCCACCAAATATGAACTGCCTCTGCTTGGTGTACTCTGCATATTTGCGGTAAACCACACTGGTATGATGAGAACTTGCTTTTCAGCTGAACTTGCACTGTCTCCCTAACCTGTTACCTACAGCAGGCTTTAGCTGTGGAGTGGGCACATATGTGGAGGAGACCCGCTGGCTGGTCAAACAGTTCTGTATGTTAATGTTATTTGATGCACACATATTGCATGTCTTGTTGATACCAGTATAGGGTTTTAACTGCATTCTACAAGCCTTATGTAGTTTGGAAGTATTACCCTTTAGAACTAGTTAAGGAGATAAAGGAGAAAATAAACATCCAGATATTTTCTACTTATCATATTTTTAAATTATTGAACATAGTCCTGCAAGTAAGCAGTTCACTATCAGTGAAGAGCTGTTTTTTACAAAGTATGTAACTAATAAAATGTTCATTTGCTCCTGAGAATCAAAGGTTAAGTCATGTATGTCTGAATTGTGTGAACAAGCAGCATAATGCTGGAGCTATACATTATCAATCCCATCAATATATATCAGCTCACAGGCACCATTATTTGAAAATTTATTTGGCAATACACTAAAAAGTATTTGGTACATTCAAGCAGCTATACCCATAACAAAGGTAAAAGATAACAAGCTTGGTTATTGCTGAAGAGGGTTGGTCTGCTTGGTGTTGTTGCATTGCAGGAGAGTCTACGTCATAATATTGGTTCGATCCTGACTCTGGGTTCTCTGACTTTTCCCGGACCTTCTGCACGAAGCAGCGTAAATTGGCACAGCGCTGCCTGGGATTTGGTTTAGATAAATTAGAATATCTATCCTGCCAAGTCGCTCTCCGGCAGATTGGGCACCTGAAAATTCAATCGCGGAAGTATAGTTGGTAAACGTAATCATCTGGTGAGTGATCTGACTAAAGGCTTCCGGGTTGGATGAGCAGTGCGAAAATAATCAGCGGCTAGGCGACATGTGGTTGGATGAACCATGTGCGCGCCCCTCGCCACCCCACAGACCCTTGTATATAATTTTTTTTTTAAGCCCACTATGTAGATGTGTCGAGCCATGTCACAAGAATTTCTCTGCATAGGATGATGTGATGTCATTCGATGCATATGACAAATAAACAACTTTGACTTTGACTTTGACTTGACCTGTTCAAGGAGTTGCAGAGCTGCCGACAACGCAGGATTAAGTTTTTTTTTTTTCAGTGCCACCACAGGGCCAACAACTTGCTTCTTAGAATATAACACGAAGTTGGAACAGCCTGTGATTTAATTTGTTTAATTTAATTTTCAGTGTGAGTTTGAATCAATGTACAGTCAAGATTTTGATCATAAATATATTTAATTCATTGAGACTTGATTTTTTTAATTTTAATTTTATTGAGTGTTCCCTTAATATTTTTGGAGCTGTGCATTTAGCACGTTTTTACGTTTTTAAATTGAGACAAATGTTTGTCTTTATATTTTATATAACTGCTAGCATTGCATTGAAATAGTTTTGTTATTGCTAATTTGTCCTGCTTCTTCATTTTGTTCTCAAAGTTGATGTTAGATTTTTCCTGCTTCTAACACATGAACTCTGAGGACAAAATGAAGAAGTAGGAAAAATGGGCAAGCGTAAGGTTTTGAGTGACATTGACAAGGGCTAAATTGACAGCTGGGTCAGGGCATCTCCAAAACTGCAGGTTTTGTGGGGTGTTCCCTGTCTGCAGTGGTCAGTACCTATCAAAAGTGGTCCAAGGAAGGTGAAGCATGTAGAGAGCAAAGGCTAGCCCATGTGGTCTGATCCAACAGACAAGATACTGTAGCTCAAACTGCTAAAAAAAAAGTGAATGCTGGTTCTGATAGGTGTCAGAGCACAGTGCATTGCAGTTTGTTGCATATGGGGCTGCTGTATTGGTGGCAAAAGAGAGACCTACACAATATTAGTTAGGTGGACATAATGACCTTACTCCAATATAGCATTTCTGATGCAGCTTGCATCCACTGTCCTAACAACAACAACATCTGTGCTGTAATGCCTCTGTATGGCCCAAAATCCATGGGAATGTTTTTGATGCCTTGTAGCATTAATGTCTCAAAGAATTCAGGCTTTTCTGGGAGGTAAAGGTGTTCAACCCGGTACAAAGGTTGTACTTAATAAACTGGCCACACTGTATCGTCTCGCATGTATATTAATGTAGTCACATATAAATTGGCAAATGATAATGATTTGGTTAAGCAAACAGAAATGCTTATGATATTTTGAAGAACAATATACTGATAAGTGGCTCAAGGCAGCATAACCAGGTCCCTACTTGGTATCTTCTGGCCAAAAGTGAGAGGAAATGGTTTGTAAACAGGGTTCCAAATTAGCACCATTTACCAGCCAAATGCTGGTAAAATATGCAGGTGGCTGGTAGATTAGCCCTACTCACCAGCCAAAAATACAATAGTAACCTACCGAGTGGCTGGTAATATTTGAATATTCACTAGTAGTTTGGCTGGTAGATGAAAAAGTAAATTTTGAACCCTGTTTGTGAAGTGTTACTCTTACCTCACATGTGCGCACACACACCTAAAAATGCTACAAATTGTAATGATTGTTAACTTTCCACAAACAAAAGCAGTATTGTTCTCAGATTGTTTATTGTCATCTAGACCAGCAGCATAACAGAGCTAAGCAGAAGCCGGTTGGTTAACCATGATGACTTGATGACTGGAAACCAAAACATCTTGATTAGTCTCTCTTTGGCCTTCAGAAGAAACATCTCTCCCTGAAAAAAAAGATAGATCAAAATGTGTTCAAAATAAGCTAAAGCTCCTACAACAAAACTACAAGCTGATGCACAGACATCTCTGTGAAGGAAGCGCAGCAATCATTAGGCCGTACAAACACCCGAACTGTTATCCTTGGTACTACGATGAATAAACTACTCACTTTGCCTGTTGCACGTCTGTTCACAGTGGCCTGCATCGCTGTGACATATAGTTGTACTACAGTGGATGTACACCTGGGGAAACAAAACGATGTTAGAAAGTAAATCCGCTATATCTGGAGAAGCTATTAAGCAACCTAATATCTGAAATGGCTTCTACATGAGGTTGCTAGGTAGATTAAATCATGAAACGAGAAACTAATTAGGAACTGGCAATATTATCTCTGTTTGCTATCCAACCAAATATATAATTTAAATGCCTGTGGTTTCTATTTATTCATATCCTAAAATGCTCATTTGTTAAAAACAATATCATATTGTGGCAGACAATGATTGAATGAGTCTGGATGACGTAAGGTAACGCATGTACACTAATAGTTACACCTTGTCTTATAGGAGGTTATGTGATCAGGGTCTAAAATTAGCACCATTTACCAGCCAAATGCTGGTAAAATATGCAGATATCTGGTAGATTCACCAGCCAAAAAAACAATAGTAATCTATTGAGTGGCTGGGAAATTTTTTACATTCACCAGCTGTTTGACAGGTGGATGAAAAAAAGTTTATTTTGAACTCTGTATAATGTGATAATTAACCATCATTTTATCCAACTCCCTTAGATCTACACAAGTTCCTATAGGGGTGTGAAGGTCATTTGTGACTGCAATCATTACATTCTCTCTCATAGGGGCCATAGATGTCGGATCCACAAAGGTAAACATCTTGAAGACGAAGCGTTTGTAGTGGTTAGCAATTTCTCCAGTAGCCAAAGGAGAGGACCTGTCCATCGGAATGGGATTGGTCAGGTAACGGTCATCATGGTATGAGCACCTGGGGAGAGGAGCATACAGTGTCATACTATGTACCAGCTAGGACAGAACCTGAGGGGAAAACAATCAGAGCACAAAATCAAACAGGCGATGTAAACATTAAGCTGCTTCTTTTCTCAAAGAATCCTGGAACATTAACAATAATAACTGAATTACCCATTAACCAAGAGGTCCCAGCGAGGCAGACTGGTAGATTGTGGGGTAGTGGTGGCCCAGCACTGCTCCAGCATTAGGACAATATGGGGGTCTCTCATCCCCAAGATGCGAACCTCTGCATACACTGGGTCCCTGAGCACCTTGGTCACTGGGTAATCTATAGCTGTGTAGTAAGATGTGTATGCATCTTGCTCTGTTGGGAAAAAAATGATCACATTTTCTTTGAATGAGTTCACCATAACATGAAGCACTTAAAGATCCCATCTAAAACAGTGTTTTAGTGACTAAAACATCAGTTCTAAGTACAGTGGCCTCCACTATAATTGGCACTCTGGGTAAATTCTGTGAACGGCCTTTATTGTTTATTCTTTTAATCTTTCATTAAAATATTAACAGATATATAACCCTTAATTGGATTAAAACAACTGAAAGAAAAAATAACGTCTTATGGTAAATCAAATATTTGACTCCAATATATCTGTGTAACAATTATTGGCACCACTTTATTTAATACCTTGTGCACCGTCGCTGAAGATAACAGCTCTGAGTCGCCTATAATGCCTAGTGAGGTTAGAGAATACATGGCAATGTATCTGAGATGATTGTGGACTCTCCTCTTCAGCTCATTGCACAGGTTTTCTATGGGGTTTAGATCAGGGGACTGAGGTGGTAAAACCTTGATTCTGTGGTCAGTGAACCCTTTTTCTGTTGATTTTGAGGTGTACTTTGGATCATTATCCTGCTGGAAGATCTAAAATGTTTTACTATTAACATACAAAGCACTACATGGACTTTCCCCTACTTATTTGTCTGATTTGGTGCAACCATACATACCCACACGTACATTACGTTCACAAGATGCCGGCCTCCTTACTATTCCTAGAATTTGTAAACAAACAGCTGGTGGAAGGGCTTTCTCATATAGAGCTCCAATTCTGTGGAATGATCTGCCAACCCATGTGAGAGATGCAGACTCAGTCTCAACATTTAAGTCTATGCTGAAGACTCATCTCTTCAGTAAGTTCTATGGTATAGTGTAGTCTGGCTCAGGGGGCTAAAAGAGAACGGCGGCACTGTTAATGAACCGCCCATGCTGGCTTGC
>JACXGM010026800.1:0-14856 GCA_016801145.1 Umbra pygmaea
CCGTGTGACACACGCATTTGATTGGTTTTCACATTGATTGCTGTGTGAGCGTGTGAAACTAATCAAATGCGTGTGTCTCGCGGAGAGTTGGCAGCTCCGCTTTAGCCTACCGCATAACCTCGTGTAGACGCGCAATACCTTTTTAAGCGTAGATGGCGTGACCGCGCATCTCCGAAGCACAGATGGCGTGACCGCAGTGGATTAACTGGACATCAAAATGATTTTATGATTGTATGCAAGACCAAATGTACTGCCACAAACAGATAACTACCTGACAAGCTACTGCAATAAGTAGACTGACTTTGTAGATGGTTTTATTACACGGTAGGCCTATAAAGATTTGTGAATATCCAAATCAAGAAAAAATATTTTCACGAGTGTTATTTGAGTCAAACACGAGAGTTGGGAGGTGTGTTTTTTCACAGCGTCTATTATCAGAATATCTGTAATTAGGCTATTTTTAACCTAACATCTTTGGGTTAGCAGCTCTTGGGATGTTGGTGTTAGCTAAAGACAGCCTGAGCAAAAATCCATCCATCAACAGACATCACATTATCATTACGACAGTTTAGAATATAATTAATTATCTCATCATATCAGAGCAAAACTATGCCTACATTTGGCCACAGCTAACAATAAAGATCAAGAAGACCATATTATTATTGTAAGAATTATTTGATATGGAGGAGTTGAGTAGCTTACTCAGAACATTTACATTTGAAATATTAGGCATTGAAGCAGACTGTACGTGTTGAAATTTCCACCACTGCACACAAATGAAACAGGACGTTGCTGTCAGCACACAAATATTAACATATCCAGTAATTTACAAATGTATATTACTTACACAGACATCTTAGAATATGAGTCAGGTCTTGGTTAAACTGAGATGCACATACGTTTAGTTAGGCTAATTGAATTGTTACGTTAGTCTTCATTCTGGATAACTAAAACAACAACTTTAAACATATTTGTCAAAAAGGCTTCATTATTTAAAGGCCTACATTTAGCTCCGATACTGGTTTTAATGATGTGTGAATCTGTGGTTCCATCTAGCGATCATTTACATGTATTGCAGAAAATAATTCATAATGTAGTCTACATAATTCAGTGCCCAATAACCCAATTCATATGACCAAAGTACATGCAGCAAATAACAAGGGAGGTTAATTTAGCCTAGCATTTCTTCCAACAACCTCCAACTTTAAACTTTGCCACACACCAGTAGCCTACCAAACATTAACCTAACGTGTTTGTATGTATATAAACGAAATAATAACTTAATTAGCTACAATAATATTATATTTTTCTCTGATTTAATTAGTTAATTAAATTAAATAGTTACTTGAAAGCCTGCTCGTCTTTCCATGTCGGTAACATGACCCAAACAACCAACAATAACGGTCTCCAGGCAACAAGTGACGCGGAAAAGTCTTACATTCCTCACCTTGTCATTCATTCTGGACTGATTCAGTAGTCGCTGTAACTAGTGTTTTTCTGTACGTCCGGCCTGAAAGATGGCTGGAATGTGCGTTCCATCCGCGCCAACTTCTACGGACACTCACTGGGTCAGATTTCTGCATTCAAACGTAAGTCAAGTTGATGAGAGAGCGACGCGCATGCAAATGAATATACCATGCGAAAGAGGTCCCGAGGGAAGACATTACTTTCAAAGCTTTTTAATCGAAAAAGAGAGGAGTGCATTCACGAAATACAACCCACTGGTCCATCCACCTGCCGACAATGCGGCCTTGGCACCTATACGTGATGAAGTCTTGCTAATTGACCCGTGCTCTGGGAATCTAAGTGCGGAGGCTGAGGTGGATTTGGGAACTGAAGGAAGACAACCGTTTCTAGTCATTCCTTACATTCCCTCTGGATTATTTGTCGCTCCCGATTCAAGAAAAAGGCCCCAGACAGCCCCAGTTAGGCCATCAGAAGGGACATGCGATTTGTCAGTAATCCAGTCATGGAACTCAAGAAGAATTCCGGACGCGGCACTTCGGGCCAGTCTAGGGGGTAAGAGTTTAGGGTAACAAACCTTGACATAAATCTGCCAATGAAGCCACATATGCTAGTCTATTTTATACTGTATGTTATTGTGTATAAAACCAACATTTCATTTGAATCACATGGCTTACTTGTGCCCGCAATTTACTATCTTATTTTCTCGTCATAAGGTTGGACAAGTCATCAAAATGTGAAACCAGTGCCTCTCTACGTGCAATGTAGGCCTACGCTGAAATCCTTCGGTTATTTCACTAAAGGAGAGGATTCGGTATGTTGTCAATTTTACCTGTGTCTCTCAGACATTTTCTTTTTCGTTTTTTATTGGTATTTTTTATTATAATTATACAAGTAACAAACGGATAACAGTCACTGAAGTAGGCTATACTGTATTTACAAACAATAATAAAGTCAGTGACGAGGAGAAAATTAGGAAATAAAATAAGAACAACAACAACAACAACAATCTTTACAACATTTAAAAAAAATACACACATTTTCATTTTATTACACTAGACCGGATATACATGATTTCACACTTCATCAATTAAATGGCTAAAGAGTAACTTGCACATCTGTGAGGGCACCATCAATACAGAAAGATATGTACACATTTCGGAGCAACATATGCTGCCATCCAGATGTACTGAAAAAAATGGAAAGGTGCATTGTCAGGTTTACTAAATATATTGTGTAGATCACACATAATATTTTTTGGTAAACAACTGTCCATTTGGTAAACAACTGTCCATTTTTTTAAGTGTGTCTTATCCAGGGATGTCCCTGCAATTTCCAGAAGGACAGTGCCAAACCATATTCTGCCCAGAATACAAGGGCACGGTTGTGTACGCAGATTGTTCAGGTGCTAGCATGGCCTGCTTGCATTTCTGACCTGTCTTTGATTGACAATGTGTAGTGCATGATGAAGGGCAAAATAAAGCAACAAATGTACAGGAGCAGCTAAAGACATGCATAATGGATGAACAGGGGAACATTCTGCTTTCTAAACATAACAAAATGGTGTCTTCAGTGCCCAAACAAACCCCTAATAAGCATTATTCAAAGAAAAGGTGATGTTATAAAGTGGTAAACAGTCAACTCTCCCAACTTTTTTGGATTGTGTTGCAGTCATCAGATTTCAAATGAGGGTATATTTTAAAAATTAATAAAATTCACAAAATGAAACATAACATATTACATAATGTGATGATAAAAACAAGATTTTAATTTTATTTATGTATTTACTAGGGCTGTAACGATATGCGATATGAAACCGAAATCGCAACCCTCAGATCCACGAACCTGTGTCACGGTCTGAGAAGGCAGAATCATGACACACCCCTTCCCATCCAGATCTAATGCTACCACATCTTTAAATTACTATTAGTATTATTTGAAGTTAACATTATAAAATACGTAGACCTACACCATAAAAATAGTTGAGGATAAATTATTAAATTTTACCTGTAAGCAGCCTCCAATTATGTGTCATCTGACTACCTTTCCAATCATGTGATGCCTGCCTGCAAAAGTTGAGCTAGTTGAAGAACGTGGTGTCTGCAGATCCTTAAAAATGTTTAAGTAATACAAATTTTGTTTTCCAGAATTTAAGGTCTAATATTGTCTTAAATGTTGTTTTTTAAGGTCTAAAAAAATGTGACAGTCACGCTAATTTTTGTTCCATTTTATTTTGCCGAAAGAAGCCATAAGGACTTTCTCTGAGCAACATTTTGTTAGCAACTGCTAGAAGATTATTAAAGGGGGTAGGTGTCCCGATTTCAGGAAGGATGGAGTCAAAGGCAGGAGGATGAGTTGAGAACTTTAATGAATGAACTCAGCAATTAGCGAATATAACAATCACACAGCTCAGTATGCCACTATACTTCGATATCTATAATCCTGATACGCACAAGAAAGCGTAGCATAAAGTGAACATCGATGACTGCACAAACATGTCCCCCAAGCACGATATATGCAGTTCCTAAATTAAGGAGTGGCTTCAGCTGTGTGGCTTTTGATTGTTGTGCTGATTGTGGAGTGGTGGTTTCAGAAGACAGGGGACGCCGAGTGGCGGATCCGGGGTGCACCAGTAGAGGGGGCCCGCGGATCTCCTGTGGTGACAGTGGGCTTACACCCGGAAGCTGACGCAGCCCTGGGTGGATTCTGCTGCTATCTGGCTATCACCTTAAATTAACTTTCCATTTATTTTAGGGGTCACTTTGACAGTGAATAAATTTACATCCGAAGCATTTAAAGACTCTGTTTGTCCATTTTTATTTCTAAAGCAACAGGACAATGTGTAAAAAGCTCCATTACCTTGTATCTCATGTTATGGCCCCGTAGCAGTCATTTTTGTGAAAATATGCTAAATATTGTGTTATAACCACTCGACTTACTGTCGCACAGTAGAGAAATTAACATATAATCCAGGAGATGCTTGCAGGAAATCGGGGGGAAGTGGAGGCATACAGCCAAAATTACAAAATAATTCATCAGAATACTTGCCAAAAGTTGCTCCTGCTCCTATGCTCATGGACAATTCCTACTCACGCAAGGTGTCTTAATGGGGTTAAATCAACAAAGCTTATTTTAAATGCTGGACTTCCCCAAGGTTGTGTTTTATCCCCAATCCTCTTCTCTGTCTACACTAATAACATCACGTGTAACAGTGATGGTATGGAACTCATTAAATATGCTAATGACATTGCTTTGGTTGCACATATCTCTAACATTGATACCCTAACTCGCTACCATCAGGCAGTAAACAATTTGTCCCAATCTTTTGTTGAGCTATCCTTGGAGCTCAACATTACAAAAACAAAGGAGCTATGCTGTGGGGGCAGAGACAAGGCATCACCTCTGTTCCAGCCACTTAGCATCCAGGGTCAGCCAGTGGATCAAGTGCAGGTTTTTAGGTACCTGGGCACAGAAATAGACACGTCCCTGTCCTTTTCACAACACACAGACACAACTCATAAAAAGCACAACAACGCCGCCATCTGCTCAGAAAACTCAGAAATTTCAGATCAGTAAGGATGTGTTAATTTTGGTGTACTGCTCCCTCATTGAATCAGTTCTCACTTTCAATATCTCTTCCTGGTATAACCAACTCACCATCAAACACACAACAAGACTCACGTATAGTGAATCACGCTGCCAAAATAACTGCCTCCCCCCACCTCCCCATTTGAGCTGTACAGCCGCTCAGTGATCAGGAAAGCCAACCTGATCACAGAGGACCACTCTCACCCCCTCCATCACTCCTTCCAGCTATTGCCATCAGGCAGGCGTTTTAAAGTACAACTGGCCCACAAAAACACCTACAAGAAATCCTTAATTCCCTCTGCAATAGCCATACTGAACAACACAAAATGAACATCACAGTCAGCTGATACGTCAACACCCCTGTGTCTTTTTTCTGTCTGTGTGAATGTCTCTTTGTGATTGGAGCCTTGTCAAAGAAAACCTTCTGTAACCCTTGTGTAGCAGACAATAAAGTATTATCTCATCTAACAGCCGCAAGACAGATTTTTTTTTTACTCTCCATAGTACCATCTAACATCAACAATACATGATTTTCATCAAATCTCAATTGTTGACCTTTTTAAATATTGATTTTTGTGAATCTTTTAAAGTTTGTCTTTGAATTCGCTTTTTCAAATGTTGATATAATCAGCCCAATTTGCATATATATGTTCTCTATGACACTGTCTAACTGCAGCAAAGTTAGATTTTTATGAAATGTCAACCATTAGGTTTCCATGAATATTTTAAAGTTTCTCATTAAAATAGCTTTTTCAAATTTTGATATATAATCACCCCAAATCTCATAAATATATTCCCTATGACACTGTCTAATTGCCACAACCTTATATTTGTTTTTATGTCAACTATTCATTTTTCATGAATATTTTAATTTAAATTTTATTCCAGTGCAACAGTGTATCCTGATTGATTAATTAAAGATGCCTTTTGTGATTTATGCCGATATTTAGAACTATTTAGGCTTCTAGGTTCTAAAGAATTTGAAGTTAGGCCCCGAGAGCTAAAACGGGTCCCCGCTTGGGAGTTTATTTCTCTGAAGTGTCTAGGTTCGTATTTTCTCCCTTGATCTTCTGGGTGTAGAGGTTGTGCTCGCCCTGGAAACTCATTAGATGTCACCGTGTATTGCTCTGTTTGATTGACAGCTCTGTCAATGGGATTTACTCTACTTAGGCAAACCATACGTCACACATTTGTTGGGAATTCCCTGCCTGATGCTTTGTATGGCAAGGGAAGGCCTGCAATACCCTTGAGAACACGTCAGGTTTACAATTACAAAAATCATGGACTGTATCTTTAAGCAACC
This sequence comes from Umbra pygmaea, assembly GCA_016801145.1. Classification (NCBI taxonomy): domain Eukaryota; kingdom Metazoa; phylum Chordata; class Actinopteri; order Esociformes; family Umbridae; genus Umbra; species Umbra pygmaea. Next base: position 6,356 of record JACXGM010026800.1, read on the forward strand.
AGTGATTGGAGCTGTTCAATCCCAATTGTTAAATGGCTACTTTGTTAATGATGGTTCTAGGGAGAAAACATAATTTTTTTACAACAATGACAACAACTGTTCTTTGAAAAGTAATATTGTTGAGTCAAGATGTGTAGCCTTCAATTCAAAGCGTGATTAAAGACTCAGTATAGCTCACTTGGTAGGAGCATGATGATCTTCCTTGGTTCGATTCCCACTGGGGCCCAAAGTGGCTGATGTTATGTAAATGTAAAGACAGATTAATTGTTTAGGCCAGTGGTGGATGTATCCCAGAGCTAGCACACCTGAATCATTGTCTACTAGTTATGAAGCCGCCTGGCTTCTTGATTCAGGTAAGATAGTACAGGTCAAAAACAATATTGTTAGATGGCTGGGGGTCTCTAGGAGATTCAAATTCTACAAATGTCATCTGAGTAAAACAACTATTGAAAAAATCTAGTAAATTAAAATGTATATTGTTAAATGTATAAATTATATACTATATGAGTTATATTAATATTTCCAGAATCATATCAATGCAATTGTTTTTTATTCCATGTGAATATAAAATAAAAATTTTCATTTGAGTAGACTTGAACCAAGGATGTTGCAGTTACAAGACCTTTGCTCTACCACTGCACCACAGAAGGAAATGTTCAGTTCATCAAACTGCAGATTTTTTGTACTCATTTGACGATAACTAGCCATCTGTATAATGTTTTCACTCCCCTCTTGTTTAAACTACCACCAATCCTAGAGGCCAAAATTATATTCAAGAAGTGACAGATCTTTGGACTGAATAGCAGATATGCAGTGTGCAGTGCTTTCACGTTGGGTAGTAGCCTACATTTGTTGTTAGTTGTAAGTTGGGTTAATGCCCTGTTTTGAACATATTTGTTGTGTACAAGACTACAAACAATAATTATATACAGTAATTTGTAGAAGGCTAGAAGACTACAAATACAGATGTGACAACTGGTTCCTCTACTGAAAACCACACACCTTTTAAAATCATAGATTTTTCCCCAAATATACAAATAAGATCTCCCATATCTGTTCCATAAGATCTGCATTTTTGTACAAATAATTATTTGGAGGCTCCGCAGATAATGTAGGCATGCATTAATTAGTCCCTGCATAAATTAATAGAAGAAAGAAAAGGTCAGATATTGTATGCTCTGCCCAGAAAGTAATTTCCATTTATCTTACACTGTTGGAAAAAGTTAAGGGAAGATGCAATCATCACAATATATAACACCAATTTGATACAACTTCAGGGATATCAGTCTCTGCAGTTAGGAAGCATAAGCAATTGTCAATCAGTGTCACCTGTTTTGGTGCAAATGAAAGTGATAACAGGTCAACAGCAAGACAACCCTCAAAAAGGGAATGGCTTTGCAGGTGGTGGCCACAGACAATTGCTCTCTCCTTATCCTTCCTGACTGATTCTTCTTCAGTTTTGCATCTTGCTACTTTCCTTGTCACTATTGGTAGCATGAGGTGGTACCTGCATCCCATTCAGGTTGCACAGGTAGTCCAGCTCCTACAGGATGGCACATCGATACGTGCCATCACAAGAATGTTTGCTGTGTCTCCCAGTATTCTCAAGAGCATGGAGGGATGGGCCGTTACATGAAGAGGCATGAACAGGGCCATAGAAGGGCATTAAACCTGCAGCAGTACCATTATCTGATCCTCTGTGTGAGGAAGTAAAGGGGGTGCACTGCCAGAGCGCTACTAAATGACCTCCATTCAGCTACTGGTGTGCATGTTTCTGACTGAATTGTCAGAAACAGACCACATAAGGGTGGCATGAGGACCGGACATCTTTTAATGGGACCTGTGCTCACAGCCCTGCACTGTGCAGCTCGATTGGCATCTGCCAAAAAACACCGAAACTGGCATGTCTGCCATTCACACCTTGTTCTCTTTACATACATGAGCAGGTTCACGCTTAGCATGTGACAGACGTGAAAGAGTCTGGAGACGCTGTGGTGAACACCTTACTGCCTGCAACATCATCCAGTTTAACAGTTTGGTGGTGGGTCAGTGATGGTCTGTGGAAACATATCCTTGGAGGATTGCACAGACCTCAACATGCTAGTCAACAGTACCCTTACTGCTGTTAGGTCCAGGGATGAAATCCTCAGTCCATTCATCAGACCCTAAGCTGATGGTGTGGGCCCTTGGTTTCTCCTGGTGCATGACAATGCCTGGCATCATGTGGCATGTGTAAGCAGTTCACGGATGATGAAGGCATTAATGCATTTTTCTGGCTCTTACATTGGGGCCGGTCATATTCAGGTGCTAACATGAATCTGATGGAAATTCTAACATTAGGGGTGTCTTAATTATGATTTTTTTCTTTGTGAATTTAAATATGAGTATATATATTTATTTTGTGGATATGATGACCCTACATCATTTTTGTATTTCAAAATTGCCAATTTTACACTTTCAAACCCCTTTTATAATATACACTGCTCAAAAAAATAAAGTGAACACTAAGATAACACATCTTAGATCTGAATGAATGAACTAATCGTATGAAATACTTTCGTCTTTACATAGTTGAATGTGTTGACAACTAAAATCACACAAAAATTGTCAATGGATCAAATTTATCCACCCGTGGAGGTCTGGATATGGAGTCACAATATCAAAGTGGAAAACCACACTAAAGGCGGATCCAACTTTGATGTAATGTCCTTAAAACAAGTCGAAATGAGGCTCAGTAGTGTGTGTGGTCTCCACGTGCCCGTATGACCTCCCTACAATGCCTGGGCATGCTCCTGATGAGGTGGCGGATGGTCTCCTGAGGGATGTCCTCCCAGACCTGGACTAAAGCATCCTCCAACTCCTGCACAGTCTGTGGTGCAACGTGGCGTTGGTGGATGGAGCGAGACATGATGTCCCAGATGTGCTCAATTGGATTCAGGTCTGGGGAACTGGCGGGCCAGTCCATAGCATCAATGCCTTCCTCTTGCAGGAACTGCTGACACACTCCAGCCACATAAGGTCTGTCATTGTCTTGTATTAGGAGGAACCCAGGGCCAACCGCACCAGCATATGGTCTCACAAGGGGTCTGAGGACCTCATCTCGGTACCTAGTGGTAGTTAGGCTACCTCTGGCGAGCACATGGAGGGCCTAGCGGCCCCCGAAAGAAATGCCACACCACAGCATTACTGACCCACCGCCAAACCGGTCCAGACTCGGTCACGTCTGTCACATGTGTTCGGTTGAACCTGCTTTCATCTGTGAAGAGCACAGGGCACCAGTGGCGAATTTGCCAATCTTGGTGTTCTCTGGTAAATGCCAAACGTCCTGGGCTGTAAGCACAACCCCCACCTGTGGACATCGGGCCCTCATACCACCCTCATGGAGTCTGTTTCTGACTGTTTGGATGAGCTTTACTACCTGAGCCAGTTGTGTGGGTTGTAGACTCTATCTCATGCGACCACTATAGGGAAAGCACCGCCAGCATTCAAAAGTGACCAAAACATCAGCCAGGATGCATAGGAACTGAGATGTGGTCTGTGGTCGCCACCTGCAGAATCACTCCTTTATTGGGCGTGTCTTGCTAATTGCCTATAATTTTCACCTGTTGTCTGTTCCATTTGCACAACAGCATGTGAAACTGATTGTCAATCAGTGTTGCTTCCTGAGTGGACAGTGTGATTTCACAGAAGTGTGATTGACTTGGAGTTACATTGTGTTGTTTAAGTGTTCCCTTTATTTTTTTGAGCAGTGTATTAACATATATAAGGGAAATCATTTATATTTCCAGAGCAAAGTCAAATTTACATATTTATTAACTACAGAACTGCATGAATATGATTGGATACAATTACAAAGAACAATCTCCTGACTTCCTGAACTTGGTTAGGTTTCACAAGTCCTTTGATTTGTTCTTGTACATCAGCCTCCTGCTGGTCTCCTGAGCCCTGATCACTCCATCTCTCTTTTCTTGTGAAAAGAAGTTAGCAGAAGCCTCAGTCAACATTTTAACAACTCTCTCTAAACTTTGCGTGTGGCAAGGTCTGTTGAGCACCTACATAGGGGTGTTGATTAAGTTTTTCAACTCCGAGGTGCTTAGGGGGCAGGTGAGAGGTGCCTCTGACACACCTTCTGACCAGTTGATCAAGTCAACAATGCATTCAAATATTCCTTAAAAATGAACAGTTGAAATTTGATGAAAGATTTGTCTTGCGGCTGTTAGATGGTACTACGGAGAGTATTCTGATGCATTTTGAGATCAATTTTCTCAACAATTGAGAAAGCAATTTCAAGTGTTTTTTAGCTTTAAAATATTCCTTAAAAATCAACAGTTGATATTTGATAAAAATCATGTCTTGCGGCTGTTAGATGGTACCATGGAGAGTATACTGATGCATTTTGAGATATATGTCTCCAAAACTGAGAAAGCTAAAAAGGGTCCTATTATAGCTTTATTACAATCCATAAAGGTCAACTATTGATGTTTGATGAAAATCATGTCTTGCAGCTGTTAGATGGTACTATGGAGAGTATACTTGTAATGAATCAAATCGGCACAAGATCTCCAAATATAAAATATAAATATTTATTCACAGTTGCCAAGTATATATGCTGATATACAGAACTGCCAGGCTATTTAGGTGTAGAGACAAGGAAGAAGTAAGTATAAATCTGAGGGCAGAATGGTCAGAAGGCAAGCAGTACACAAATCAGGATTGTCTGAGAATACAGGGTTCAGTTCACAGGGCAGGTTTGTCAGAGGATGGTGGGTTTGATACACAGAGCAGGGTTGCCAGACTAGGCAGAGGTTCGATACACGGGTCACCTTTTGGCATAGGTACAAGGACAGGCTCAGGCATCGGCAGGTACAGGCAGGAGTTTGGTACACTGGAGAACAGATTCAACAGGAAGAGGCACACAGGGATAATCCAGAGAAATCTAACACAGAGTAATCAGGGTCAAAACCAGAATAGCAAGGATAGGAATATAACACTCAGTATGTTGACTCACAACAAACAATACCTCACAATGAGAGACTGAATTGGATGGCACTGTCAGGAGAGCTAATTTGTATACTGTCAGGTTGGCGCAGGTGTTGAGAATTCTGGTGATTGAGACCGGGCTATGGGGATGAGTTCATGTAGATTAGGTCCTTGGTTATTACCAGTTTATGAAGTCGTGTTCTGTTGAGGTGTGGATTTTGACAACGGGATAATACTGATGAATTTTGAGATTAATATCTCCAAAACTGAGAAAGCTATTTAAAAACTGGATGATATTATAGCTTTATTACAATCCATAAAGGTCAACCATTGATATTTGATGAAAATCATGTCTTGCAGCTGTTAGATGGTACAATGGAAATTTATTTAAAAAAGGGTGCTTTTTATTGTTAAAATATTCCTTAAAAATCAACTGTTGATAATTGATGGAAATAATGTCTTGCATACCATGGAGCAACCCCGTATCACGCCTAAGCGTGTAATACACTGTAACATCCGGCCCATGGAGGGCCGGGTATGGACTTTTCAGTTATCCTTTAGTGTCTCTTGTGTATATGTTTTGTTCTTCAGTGTTTTCAGTGTTTACACGGTGGTTTAGTTCGTTAGATTTATTCCTCATGTGTCCTCATTGTTACTGCCCTGTGTGTGTTTGGAGTTCAGGTTCCTCCCCAATGTGTGGTATATGCCAACAAAACATATACACAAGAGACACTAAAGGATAACTGAAAAGTCCATACCCGGCCCTCCATGGGCCGGATGTTACATACACATGCTATAACATTGGGTTTGGCGTGACAATGTCAAGCTTTGCCTCGCCGAGGCGTGAACATTACACACATTATGAAGGTACCAGCAGGAGACGGTTCTTTTAGAATTGCATGGAATCACCACAATTTTCAAATCTTGTAGTGTGAGCATGTTTAAAATTTGAGGGAAGAAAATCTGTAAATATTTTTTTTAAGTGTGTGCTTCAACCAGATTTGAAAATCGGTTAGGATTTTAAAACTCCTGTAGTGTAAGCTAGGCATTAGGCGAGGCGAACCAGTGTGTGTATTACACGCTTAGGCGAGGCAAACCGTGACACTGACATACTGGACCAGCGTGTGTATTACACGCCTTGGCATGATAATGGGTTGCATGGAGAATATACTGATGCATTTTGAGATTAATATCTCAACAATTGAGAAAGCTATTTCAAAAAGGGTCCTTTTTACCTTTAAAGCGTAACTCTTGTCTTTTTTAATGTACTCGAGTCAAACTTTAGTTTAAAAGCATAATTAGAACAGAAATGTCACTTTTAAGATTTTCCTTATTTTTGGTTTTGGTCAAATCGCTTTTTGAACGGGAGAGATGGGGCACTAATATGATAGCATAAAAATCGCTATTTTTAAAACACTAAGAAGGCTTGACACAACATGAAACTTTGCTTGAAGTATCACCAGGGTCTGTACACATGAACTCAAGCATTGAGCATATTGTTTGTGTACACAGAGTTTACTAAAAAGAAAGGTTTTGTACAACTCACCTCTGCCATTTTGTCAGTCAAAAAGTGTCGATTATTAGAAAGCGAATGAACATACTCCATAGGAGGAAATGTCATGTAGATGTAATTCCCATGAATATCATGATAACTTAGGCCATTCGCTCATGGCAATATCTAAATAATAACAAGGGGTTTCATTCAATATATCAGTCTAAATAATCTAATCTTAGCTAATGTAAACTCTCGCGTGAAACTTTGTAACACCAGCTACAACTACCCACACGAGACCTCACATGACTTTTCCACTTTTTGATTTTAGGATTATTTTATATGAGGCTCCTTTTTCAACTACAAGGTCAGTATTGTTTTTCACTAACAACAAAACAACAAATTATCTGTGCATTTATATGGAACTAAGCTTTAGGAGCGTTCCATGTTTACTCTCCTCCCTGTTACGTTTCATTCCGAAATTGACACTTTTTGACTGGCAAAATGGGAGCCAGCAGTTTGTGTTTCACATACTTCAGGCTCTTGTGGTCTGTCCAGAACACAAATGTAATCGCCACCCATTCCAGCCAATGGCGCCACTCCTCCAACGCAATCTTGACCGCCAATAGATTCTCACGTTGTAATTCACCTCTGCAGGGGACAGACAACAAGAAAAAAATGCACTGGGGTGCACCTTACCATCTTCCAAGGACCGCTGGGACAACACATCTCTGATCCCTACATCCGAAGTTTCCACCTCCACAATGAACTGACAAGCCGGGTCAGGTTGGGCCAGAACCGGGGCAGAGGTGAAACAGCGTTTTAGCTCCAAGAATGCCAAATCAGCAGCCAGGGTCCAGTGTTGAGAATGGTTGAGTCAGGGAGGTGAGGGCAGTCAATGGTGCGGCCACCTGACTAGTTCCAGACAAACCTTCTGTAAAAGTTGGCAAATCCCAGAAAACTCTGCAGGTTCTTTCGGGTGTCTGGCGTAGGCCAGTCCAGAACAGCAGACACTTTCGCAGGGTCCACCTTGACTTAGCCCTCTTCTACGACGTAGCTAAAGAAGGTGTTGGGCTGAGTGTGGAACATACATTTTTCTCTATCTTGACAAACAGGAGGTTCTCCAACAGGCAAAAAAGGATCTGGCGGATGTGCTGGACATGAGTGGAGACATCAGGAGAGAAGATTAATATATTGTTAAGATACACAAAAACAAAATGTCAGATGAAATCCCGAAGGACGTTCTGAAGGTTCTGAAACACAGCTGGTGGCATTAATTAACCAGGTATTCGAAATGACCCAGGGGGGTGTTAAATCCTGTGAGCCACTCCTCACTCTCCTTGACCCGAACGAGGTGGTAGGGATTTTGTAAGTCAAGCTTGGTAAAGATGAAAGCACCCTGTAGAGAATCGAAAGCAGAATCCATTAGTGACAAAGGATATATTTTCTTCACAGTAATATCGTTGAGCCCTCTGAAATCAATACATGGGCGAAAAATCAATAATGGTTCCCAAAAGGCTAGTTTACTTTTCCATCAACTTGTCTGCCAGTAAAAGTGATGTGAAGAAGTTGTCGTGGTCACACTTCTGCCTTTGCTCGTAAAAGGCTCAACGAGTCTCAAAACCACAGTCTACGATAGTCACTCACTCGCTGGCCTGGTTTAATCTTTCCCCAGGTATGAATAACCATTGAGCAATGTACTTTGTGTCCAAATCAGCTGCCAACCAAAGTTTGTTTGTCATGTACTGAGTAAACGGCACCAAGCTTTTGTTGGGAACAGTTGCTCATCAATAGTTATGTTATGTCCTGGTTTGTAACAAGCATTGCAGTTTTTCACAAAACGTCTATACCAGCCGCGGTCGGTGGATCTTAATTGGGGAGGACGGGCTCGTATTACGCTCAGAACCGGAGTGAATGGAATGTGTGCAAATCAAAAAAACAATTGGTTTTGTTCGTTGCGCACCATTCCATTCACTCCGGTTCCGAGCGTAATACGAGCCCGTCCTCCCCAATTAAGATCCACCGACCG
>JACXGM010026802.1:0-14734 GCA_016801145.1 Umbra pygmaea
ATATGTAGTAACAATTAACCATATGTAGTAACAATTAACCATATGTAGTAACAATTAACCATATGTAGTAACAATTAACCATATGTAGTAACAATTAACCATATGTAGTAACAATTAACCATATGTAGTAACAATTAACCATATGTAGTAACAATTAACCATATGTAGTAACAATTAACCATATGTAGTAACAATTAACTATATGCAGTAACAATTAACCATATGCAGTAACTCGGGAATCCCCGGGAATGCCCTGAAGAACAAGATGTTTACCTGACGTATATTGTTCGAGACGAGAGATGTACTGTGGTTCAATAAGCGATTCACTAAGTCATGGGAAAAATGTCTGGTAACGTTTTTAAGGGAGTCCCTGTAGTAGAATTTCACTGGTATCAGGGTCTGACTGTATTGTATGTTCATGATTCCCCCCATGAAATCTGTGAAATGCAATCACCTTATTAGGTATGATTACAATTACATTATACAATTTGAATGTTCAAACAGACTGAGAACATAAATTATTTGCTTTCGCGTGGATTAGAACTCAAAACTAACTACACGCCACCGACCACTACTAACGCCACCACCTTAACTACTAGAAAAACAAAAAAAGTATGTTTTGAGAGAGCGGCTTCCGGAGCTATGAAGACACTATGTCATTCGTTAACCATTTTTGTCCCGCTAAGTGAAACTGTACTCTGATATACTGTACAGTACTGTATAAATAGCTACAACTTTTCACAAAGAATTCAAGAATGCAGAGTAGTCTACGATATTTCTTCGCTTTCTTAAAAGCATTTTAAAACAAAAAAGGCTTTATTTAAATTAAGAAAGGTATTCAGCCATGTATAGTAATACAAATACATTGATTTAATATCAGTCTCTGTCTAAAAACAAACATCCCTAGGAGGGAATAGAATTGCAACCTCCTGTTTTTATTAAAGTGGTCTAGCTCCACCCAGCGACATGTATAGAACATTTATTGGCAACTAAATGCACTGATTAGTATGAACGGCACAACTTTATTGGACAACAACTGTAGGTAGTTACATGTATTCACATCAACAAAATGACAAGAGTGCCCAAATTAATGCACCTGTCTAATTTCATTTTGATGCATATTGCACATTTTCTGTTAATCCAACGAACCTCATTTTACTACCGAAATATTACTGTGTCCTCCAGTTATTTGAAAAAATGAAATTGCTGATTCAAACACCCAATTACTGAAAATCATGGAAATTGTCAGAGGTGCCTAAACGTTTGTACGTCTGAGGACTTGCGCCGCTGGGTATGGAAAATTCACACATTGTCATGGCTTTGTAAAAATGAGGAGAGACAGTAAATTGTCATCGACAAAATGTAAAAACAACTACCTAATGGTAGGGAATATCTAGGAGGCTGGTAGATTAATGTTCAGAGTTATCTGACCGGTAACCAAAAGGTTTCTATTTGGAATCCCTCAGCTGATAACGTTTAAAACACTGTCCATTCACTGAGCAAGGTAGGTAACTCTATATGAAAACTGGTTAAACAAGAGTAAAACAAACTCCCACTGATGGAACCGGTCAGAGACTATAAAAAGCTTGCATCGCCTCATTAGAATTTAGCCAGCATTTGCAAGGGGATTGTACATGTACTTGTTAGTATTTAGCTAGCATTCGCTAGTGGATTGTACATTTATTTGTTAGCATTCAGCTAGAATTATTTTAGCATTTCTTCTGCAACCTTCAAAATTACACACGAACAGAGGTGTTTGAAAAAGCACCATCCGCTTTTGCCTAACATGGTGTTAAGAGTTTACATTCTCGTCCATCTGTGTACTGATAAAACAGTATTTGATTAGGCTCTCAGATTTTTTTTTAATTTCTACCAGTGTTATTTTTCTATTCCAATAAATTATGAGTTGGTGTCCTAAGGTGCCGCGCGTTGTGTTGTCAGGTGCAACGAAGCGTGGTGTGGTTACCTTAACGAGGTTGAGAATGATGATCGGGGAACCAAACCGCTGGAGCATCTGGTCAAAATGGAGGGCAGCAATATGGGCGTAGGGGTCTGCCTGGTCCACTAGACACAAAAACATTTCAGAGGTCAGCTACATGGGTCAGCTACATGGGTCAGCTACATGGGTCAGCTACATGGGTCAGCTACATGGGTCAGCGGCCTGTCTACCAAAGCATATTGGAGTTGAAATTAAAAAATCTTTATGATTTTAAAGTGCAGACATTCAGATTTATTGTGAGGGTGTTCACATCCAAATTGTGAGAACAGTGTAGGAATTACAGCACTTACAGGTCCCCCCAAAAAGTAATTTTCTGATCAGCTGTTCCATGGCCAGGTGTGTGTCATTCCCTCATTAGTCAATTTCCAAGTACGCAGATAAAAGGTCTAGATTTAATTAAAAGTTTGGCATTTGTATTCGGAACCTATTGCTATTAACTGTCAATATGAAGTGTAAAGAGCTGTCACTGCCAGCAAAACAAGCCATCATTGGGATAAAAATAAAACACAAGAGAGATTCAGATTCTTACGTTTGATTGAAAAATTCGTTTTGAAATAAAAATATCTTTTTTTTATCATCCATACATGCAGGAATTTGTTTTGCAGTGGAACGGAAAAAAAAGGGATGATAAAAACTGAATTCATGCTGAATCTATAAAGACATTATAAAATGTCGTAAACAACGTTATTGCTACTGATTCGAAGATATATGACAATTTAATGTAATTACACTTCTAACAGATCATTCTATTTTAATTAGTTTAACAGGTGTCTTTGAGCTCACTTTGCCGTTTTGTGTCATGGTGTGTATCACACTAAGTTTGGACTTAGAAGGAAAACCAGAGTTATCAGAAGATGTTAGAAAAGACATTTTACAAGACCATCTGTGAACAGCTTTATGTTCCTGTGACCACTGATGCATATATTATTTAGATGTTTAGGGCCCATTGGACTGTAGCCAACATCCAATGATGTGGCAGCAAGAGGAACACTGGCCCAAGAATGAAGAGAAGTATTGTTCGAATAATGGATTAAGTACCAAGGAAAACTTCAAAACACATCCAAGCCGACCTTCAAGCGCAAGGTGCAACAGTTTCAAGTCACACCATCCGTCGCTGTATGAATGAAAATGTGCTCCATGGTAGAAAACCAAGGAAGACCCCATTACTAAGAGAGAAACAAAAAAAACTGACTGGACAAGCCACAGTCCTTCTGGGAGAATGTCCTTGGGACAAACTAAACAAAATTCTGAAACAAAATTACAGAAATAAATAATAATCAAAAAGATAGAACACCATCCCTACCAAGGGCGTAGGACCAAGTTTGATATTGGGGGGACACCATATATTTTTCACTTATTATTTGAGAGGAACACATTGCTTGACTGTAAAATTAAGGGGGACATGTCCCCCCCTTGTTCCTACACCCTTGTTCCCTACTGTGATACATGGAGGCTCAGTGATATTTTTGTGTTGCTTTGCTGCCTTTGGTACTGGGTGCCTTAACTTTGCAGGGCAAAATGAAATCAGAAGACTATCAAGGCATTTTGGAGCAAAACGTACAGCTCAGCGTCAGAAAGCTTTGTCTGAGTCACAGGTCCTCCAGCAGGATAATGGCACAGAACATACCTAAGAAAGCACCCAAGAATGACTAAGAAGATGTCTGTTCCGAAGTGGTCTTCGGGGGAAAAAAGAAACGTACCGTTTTACAAAATCCTGTGGACAAATGAGACAAAGATCAACTTGTACCAGAATGATGGATATAAGAGAGTATGGAGAAGGGAAGGATCTGAACCATACCACATCCATGAAGCATGGTGGAGGTAGTTATGGCATGGGTATGTATTGCTGACAATGAAAATTGTTCCCTTGAATTTATTGATGTTTGTAACTGCTGACAAAAGTAGCAGGAAGAATGCTGAAGTGTTTGGGGAAAGGTTGGACGGTGGGTAGGGGTGGGTAGTAATGCGTTACATGTAACAGAAATGAGTAAGACAATACAGGTTCAGAGTACTCTTTTAGTTACTTTTTGGGGGCTGTACTCGTTACTCTTACTCAAGTATTTTTATTTTTTTATATAATGAGAGAAGTATATGAGGGCAGCTACCAGGGGAGACTGTGTTATAAAGTTTAGACGTAGTAAGTTTGGCCAAACAGTCTCTTCAGTACAGGCCACAAATGATTGGACCCACCTCCCTATTCCAAAGCATCAATAACATTAATATTTCTCTATTTTTGAATAACCTTTTAGACATTTGGGAGGCATTTTATAAAGCTAAAAAGAACCAAGTCAAAAAACATAAATATCTTTTGCCTCTGGAACTCCTTCTGCAAAGACACTGCATAAAAGTCTGGAGCGGCTGGAACACTGTTTTGAAGGTCGAAAGTCTGGAAATAGTTTGTGATTGTTGTAGTGAAAGTTTGTAAACAATGCGGTTTGCGGAAACGTTATGTAGATTTTGATCATTTTCACATAACAAATGGATTATACTAATGAAGACAATGCTCAATTTCATTGCTGGGACTCTTTGAATGACGAAATCAGAGAAAAATTCCTGACAGTAAGTAAATGTTTTGACGTAGAAATATTAGCTGGTTTGTTTACAATGCACTCAACGTCACATTATTTACATGATTTTTATTCCTGTCATAGCTATTGTAAATCGGATATGTTAGCTAAATTCGTAAGATTCTAAGCTTTCTGTATATATAAGAGATGTCTATATAGAGTAAAATTAGCATTTGTGTGAAGACTGATTTTAATCAAGTAAAGCTGAAAGCAGCCTGTTTGTTCCACCTGCGGGACACAGATCCTTAACAGGTTAATGTGTTTTTATATTTCTGGGAATACTGTATGTCTGTCTTATTTTTGCAGCAACATAAAATATGACTTAGATGTTGTTCATCCTGGCTACAGGATTATTTGTCAGAATGTGAACAATTACATAGTATAAAAACAACATGCCTAATATATTTGATGACCTTTATTTGCTTTGGATAACGATTACTGTATAGTACGGTATGCTTTCCATCGAAAAATTTGACAAGTCAATTACACAGATGAACAAACTGAAGGGTTTGTTGTTCAATCCCTGTTTATAAACAAAATAGTAGCAAATGTTATTGTATCAAAATCCGATGAAAGCATATTTTCAATTTATCATCATGCCAATATAGGGCACACTACACACAGTTCTAACAATATGAACAGTGAGCTTTGTGTTAATACTGTATAAACTTTATTTCACTGTTAGGTAATTTCTCACTCTGATCTCTAAACACTCTGTGTGTCTGTTTGGAAAGCTGCAAACACATTTGTCACCCACCCTTCCTACATCCCACACCTCCCCCATACTTCCCCCACATCCCCTCACACCTCCCCCAGATCAAACCTGTCAAATCATCAGTGAGGACTCATAGATTGGAGCCTGTTAAATCCTCAGGCCACCCAGGACTCCCAAACAGAAAGTGATACAGCATATTCTGTTTGCACAAACTTCTTGCTTTATTGGTTAAAAGAGATGTTAGCTGCGCTTGTGTTTTTATAAAAAATATCCCAACTCGAGTTTTGAAAAATATATATTGCCACTGGTAGAGCAGAGACTTGAACCCGCTATCTCTTGCTTCCTAGGCAAATCATTGTAAAATTTCAGGAGTGTTAGGAGCATACCAAAATGAATCAGCTGACCAAATCGTTATTATTAAAATTGTTTGGAATGATCTTGAAGGTGCAGAGTTTCAGCTTTTCTTATAATACAACTTACTCTTTATCTGCTAAATACAACAATGGATACAAGACCACTTTGTTTGGGATTGCCACCGACAGTGGAAGATAAATACAAGGAGCTTTTCATTGAGGTATTACTGCCAACCCAAAGAAGTGAACTCAATCACACCTTTTATCAGTATAAGCTGTAAAAACAAAATACTATAACTTCTGAAACATTAAAATATGTGAAATTTGTTTGTTTTCTTCACAAAACATGTCAGCACTCTTGATTCAAACCCGTAACTTCTGACTGAAAGGCGGGTACTTGAACTTATACTATACGACCGGTCAAGATATGAGAAAAACATCTGTAATATTTCTTGAAGCGCGGAGTACAAAACTAAAGTACACAAAATAAATACAAAAAAAATGTTGAATGTCTTTTGAGTGGTCAGGGTTATCTTAAACTATAAACAATGTCAAAAATAACAAGACTATCCGTAGTAAATTTCAGCTACACAACTAACAAACATTCAGTACATAATATACTGTGAGCTTCTCTTAAAAACATGACGGCTGTTTGAAACCATAAAAAGGTGATGGATCGCATCAGAGTTGGATGCAATTCATAGAGTAAATCACTCAAATTATACAAATAGGCTTCATGTAAATTAAGAAATTAATTCTATAATAATTTGAATAAGTCCATTTCATTTTACCTAAATGTACCGATTGGTGACGAGGTATTAGTGTGGCCACTTTAGATGGACACCACCTGTATAACGTAAATTGTTTTGATGATCATAATTTGGTTAGTTTCTTGGAATTTTTATATGATATACTATTCAATATGTATGCTAATTCGATATAAAATGTGTAGTTATTTCTGCTGTCAGCAAATCAATAACGAACGTTTTCTTTTGTCAGGGAAACCATATCTAACATTCTATGCTGGCACAGATTTATAATGTAAGAAAAGGTTGCAGCCAAAAATGTTAGGATCACACAGTTGTTTGGCACCTTTGTAAAACATACTGATAAAATAAATCACTTACATGACACATACAGGTTAGTGGCATACTAAGGTTAATTTCCCGAACCTGTGGCAGTATAAACTGCAACTTGTGTCTGTATAGTCAATGAGTTTGTCAGCTCTCACATGGATGCAATGAGCAGGCTAGACACTAGGGATGCAACTGTACACAGTATTTTACTGAACTAGCCATACAGAGAGAAGCAAATTTGAAGAGGCACTGCCATCTTTTAAATCCGCTGTGTGGGAATAATTTGGATTCAGCTTTCAATATGATGACGACAAGATTAAGAAGACCTTCTTAAACAAACAAAATACAGTCTGCAAAACCTGCCTAACACTACTCGAGTAGAAACACTTCTAAGTAATTTACGTCACCATCACGCACGCATATCCCTTGAAAGGGGCGCTGGAGCAAGGACAGTCCACTCATTAGCGAAAACACATTCATCTCTGGCTGCTGCATTCCAACAACAATTTGCAACAAATTTAAAAATACGTAAAGAAATAATAAAAGAAGCAGGAATTTTAATAAAGATTTGCAGCCGTATTCGGTGGTTACTAATTACTTCACCTATGAATACAATTGAACCGTGTTAGAATGTCCCCTCCCCATGCATTAGAGCTGCAAATTAATCTTCAAACTATGAAACATCACAGAGAGAAACTGAAAACGATTTGACAGAGACACTATTTAACTCTCTACACTGATAGTTGTAACTCAAAACTACCATCACTGTGACGGCTCAACTTCAAATTGCACTTAGTTATTTTACAGTTAATTTTGACCATAAAAACATTTAACCTGTTTATTTAAAATAGAGAAGGCGAAGCACCTACAGGTTGTCAAAGCTAAGAAGCACTTATTTATTATTATTTTATTGTTGTTATTCCCCCTTGATTTCATACAGTAAAGAAACCAGGCCTATTCAGTTTTATTTCTCTATAGGCAAAATAAATAGTTAATTGTTTAAAGGGTGATGTGTATTTATTTATTTTCTTTAATATAAAGATTACAAAACCATACTGTTACTGTGGCCCACAAACCGTGATACATACCGAACCGTGGGCACACTGTACCGGTCAAAAGACCTGCGTAATAAGGTACTGGAACTGCATAAAGTTGGAAATGGATAAAAAAATATATATCAAAAGCCTTGCAAATGCCAGTCAGTACTGTTCAATCACTTATTAAGAAGTGGAAGAGTCAGGGATCTCTTGATACCAACCCAAGGTTAGGTAGACCAAGAAAGATTTAATCCCAAACACCTGATGAATTGTTCGGGATACAAAGAAAAACCCACAGTTAAACTTGGGCTAGAAGGCTTCTCTGGAAAAAGACAGTGTTGTTGTTTCAAGGAGCTCAAAAGGACGATACTTAATCAGAATGAGCTGCATGGCCAGAAAGAAGCCAGTGCCACAAAAAAGCCTGGTTACAATATGCCTGACAATACCATGACACGCCTCAAAGCTTCTGGCACAATGTAATTTTCAGTGACGAGACCAGAGTAGAGCTTTATGGTCACAACCATAAGTGCTGTTCGGAGAGGGGTCAACAAGGCCACTGTGAGGCATGGTGGTGGCTCACTGATGTTTTGGGGGTGTGTGAGCTCTAAAGGCACCGGGAACCTTGTGGAAATTGATTGCAAGATGAATGCAGGATGTTTTCAGAAAATACTGGCAGACAAT
This sequence comes from Umbra pygmaea, assembly GCA_016801145.1. Classification (NCBI taxonomy): domain Eukaryota; kingdom Metazoa; phylum Chordata; class Actinopteri; order Esociformes; family Umbridae; genus Umbra; species Umbra pygmaea. Next base: position 8,429 of record JACXGM010026802.1, read on the forward strand.
TTGCATTCTTCTGCACGAAAGCTGCGCATCTCATACTGGAGATGGCCATTACCTCATTGGGACAGTCTTGGACAGTCCAGCATGACAATGGTCAGCGTTGTACAAAGTAGGCTACAAAGTACTCATTACAGTACATCACAAACGTATATCTCATGCATAAGCGGGACAGATCCATATACCAGACTAGCATTCGCTCGACCCTGCTCTCCATGAGTGAGACAGTTGCCTGATGGGCAAGACCAAAAAATAATTACTTCAAGTAATAGATATATATTATAGATATATTGTCATTGTTCCCCTTTAAAAGCCAGTGAAATTCCGACATCACTGTTATTGGTCTCTGTACAAAAGTTTCTGTCTCTGAAAGTAGACAGCGGATTTAAACCTGCAAACTTCAGCATGTAAGGCAAGTGCCTTACTCATTACACAAAGAGCAACTTTAGAGACATGGACTTAAAGACATTAGTCTTAAAGGTACACTGTGTAGAATTCTTTGGAAAACATAACTTATCTAATCAAATATTCCCTCCATAACTCCATAAATATAGACTATGAGCAGAAACTCGCATACCTTTTTGAAAACACTACTACTCAGTAGATAGACGCTTCATTTATGAACAATACAATTGAATAAGTCACAAAAAAGAGCTCACGACTCTCGAGTCACTTAAAAGGTTCCATGTGTAATTGTTCTAAGGATCTATTGACAGAAATGCAATACAAGATCCATAACTATGTTTTCAGTTGTGTAAAGACCTCACATAATGAACCATTATGTTTTAATTACCTTAGAACGAGCAATTTATATCTACATAACCGCAGGCACCCCCTTATATGTAGGTCGCTGTATTTTGTCGTCATGTTTCTACTGTAGCCCTCAGCGAGCAAACAGCGCTACAGAGCGAGGTTCGTCACAACCTTGAAAGAGAAGCTGCCGAAAAAGAAGCAGCAGCAGAAGTTGCACTTTTCTAACTATTAGTAGAAGCTCTCCTTTATTAGAAGTAGAATTTTGGACAATTGGAAGGCTCTATTGAGGGAAAAAAAAATCAAAGCCATGCAGAAGTTGCCTGTTTTCTGCTGTACAGGTAAGGTATTCCAACTTTAGCAATGCAATTGAAAACAGTTGTTTGACAATGTTAGCCTTGTAGAAGCTAGCCATAGTCACCGTGAAAAGTGACTTTTCCCTTTTCAGTGGTGTAAAATATATAGTTGGATTGTTGCATAACTTAGTTCTTCTCCCTTGCTATCTTATGGCTTTGCTATGTGGGAGAAGTAAGATGGTTACACGTTCGTGAGTCAATCAGCCGATTAGTACTATTGACCGCAAAACAGTAACGTTTGCTATAGGCTCATATTAGCCAGCTAATACAGTGTTAGAAAAAATTTGTAGCTGTATTGTTTCACGCGGTTCTTCTCCCTCGCTGTGTACACAAATGGCTTTGCTATGTGGGTATAAATGGGCTGGTTAGGTTCTTGAGACAATCAGCTGATTAGTACTATTGACCGCAAAACAGTAACGTTAGCCTACACCCTACATCATTACAAAATTTTAGCCATCTAAACCTTTACTACCGTGTTTAGAAAAAATATGTAGTTGGATTGTTTCATGTGGTTCTTCTCCCTCGCTGTGTAATGGCTGTGCTATGTGGGGATAAATGTCCTGTTTATGTTCGTGAGACAAACAGCTGATTAGTACTATTTACAGCAAAACTGTAACATTAACCTACAAAATAACAGCTCATATTAGCCACTAAACTTTTAGTACCCTGTTAGAAAAAATATGTAACGTTAGTTGGATTGTTATTTCGAAAGCATGATGAAGCCAGACGAATATGGGAGTGACGCAGGCAAAAATCACTGGTAACCATCAGTGTGGCTTTTCCCCGATAGAAGGCTCTTATGATAGAAACATGTTTTCAAAGCAACTTTTTTCTTATCTTGTACTAACTAACATGGAAACAAGCTAGGAAAAGTCAGTGAATGAAACACTAACACAATGATGAACAAGTAAAAACAACACTAGAAAAAACATGGTTTTACTGAATAATATATTTTTTACATATTTTATCCTACGTCGGCCACCGTAGCTTAGCTTTTGTGTTTGCAAAGGGAAGGGTAGGAAGTGAGTGACTGGCTGCTTGCAATTCACAAACCATAACACTAGATGTCACTAAAATTACACACTGAACCTTTAACAGTCGTTCAAAATTAACGGATCGTTCACAAACTGCACATCACTACAGAATAATGATTCTGTGTATATGAAGTCAAGTTTTGTTTACATGTTCAGGAGATGCAGATGAACGGTATTTGCATGTACAGTGAAAATCTTGTGCCATGGCTCAGCACTGTTATTTCACTGTTATTTTACAGAACCATTGTTTAATTGTGAATAAATAAATAATTTATAGGTGGGGCGATATGGGAAAAAATTAAATCTTCATATTATTTGACATTTTGAGGTGGATATGATATTTGATGATATCTTCCCGCTTTCTAAGAACAGTAATTCCATGGAAAACAGAACTAATGTACTTCTCTTTCAGGGAGCAGATTCCAGAGATAATATAACGACTTACAAAGTTATATTTTGAATGTCTTTGGAGCAGTTGGGACTGTCCGAAATAACATAAAACTATACATAGTACTTTCTAGCTACACATGTAACAAACATACATGACATAGCAACAATGAACAACAGTCCTGGAGCACAGCACACATCTTTGTTTATTGAATTAGAAGATTTTTGGTGAGCTTCCCTTAAAAACGTGACGTCTTTTTAAATAATGTAATATTTAAAAGTTGCAATTGAGTATTGGATAATTGTGGTCAAAAGTTCTGGGAATGATAGAAAGTCTCCACAAAGTTTGCCGCTTCAGTGTTTTTAGATCTTTTTTTCAATAGTTACTTTGGTATACTGAAGTATAATTCAGAGGTGTGATTGGCGAAGGTCAAAAAAGCAGGAAAATATATGGCGCACCTACCCTGAAGCAGCGACAGCCCCCTCCCAGCCCCCCCGACTTTGCATATTGTAGGGCCCTATGAAATCAGTTTATTTTTTGGCCAATTCCGTTTTATTTCTTTTTCAAATTCCCTGACTTCCATTTAATATCTTCCAAATTCCCTGATTTCCATCTTATTTCTGTGATTCTCCTTTTTTAATCTCAAACCTCCATATAATCCCCCTTGGGCAGTGGTTCCCAAACGTTTTTGGTTACTGTACCACCAGGGGTCCTAGGACCCATGGTTGGGAAACACTACCCTGGCAAAAGTGGTTTGCTCAACTACTTTTTTCACCCACCAGCAACTACACAACTATTTGGACAAAAGTTGAATTCAGAAGGCCGCAGCCAAACCTAAAATATAGAGAATACTGCTGTAGAGTTTGCACTTGCATTGCCAGATAGGCTACATTTACTTTGCATATGATCAAAGTAATTATATATCTAGACAGGCAGAAGCAGGCGATTTCACGAAATGTGCATAGGTATTTGTCATGTTAATAACATATTATTTCTTCTTACAGAAGAATCTATCCAAAATAAAAACTAAAAGAGTACACAAAGATTCTCAGAAATCAAAGAAAAGTGGAACAATGACAAACACATTTATAAACGTTATTTTACAAAGTTGTATCAAGCGCAATCGTGTGGACAAAGCCATTTAACATTTAGCAGCAGTCACGCTAGTTTGGCCCTGCTCTCCCGGAGTGAAAGAGCTGCCTGATTAGCAAGACCGTCAGAGAATTACTTCAGGTGAATAAACATAGTAGGCTACACCTAGTTATATGCATTTGGATACGTGATTGAACAGAGAAAAACAAGCGTTGTCTGATTGGAAAATTTGGAATAGAGTAAATACCGTTGCTTATAGCTGTCAGCTATCAAGCGCATTACAATGTTTGAAAGATATGATGGAGCGGTAGAGAAACACATACTGCATTGCCTGTAGAGTGCAAATTAACTTCCATATTTGCTGCCTTTTTGATTATGAGAAACTCAATGAGTTGTTAATATTACGGGACTATATTTGGATTATAGAAAAAATATATAGCCTATATATTGCTGAATTCCACGTAAATGTCTGAATTCCGCGTTAATGTCTGGATTCCGCGGTTCCGTCCAAAATAGGACCCTAAGGCTATTTTAGCAGGATACAAAAGTCTTTGACTGGTTATGTTTGTGAGTGTTTTATCATAGCGCCCTAGTCTTGGTGTCACGTACATTACTACAGAATTATCATACTTATCAAAACGAAATTGAAACTCCACTATATGTCTCCTTACATTTATTTTGTGCCGTTGTCGGCTTCAGCTAAGAAATTGAACACATAACCTTCCGCAACGTTTGCAGGCTCTTTGGTGGAGCTCTGCTTAAGTTCCATCGTGTCACTACTTGCGGAGTGACATGAATCAGAGGCACTAAAAACGTTGACAGCGGTCATTTAGAGCCGTGACATCACACTCCCGGACCCATGCCTTGCGCACTCTCCCAGAAAAAAAAACGGATTTGCATGATTTACGAGAGCCTCATTTTCAGGTCGGAAAAGCGGGATTCCGGATTTATCCAGAAGAATCACACCCCTGATAATTACAAGCAGTCCATAAGTGTCAAAGGTTTTCTTTGACAATTAGATTAAGTTCAAAGAGTCAATATTTTCAGTGTTGACCCTTCTTTTTCAAGACGTCTGTAATCCGCCCTGGCATGCTGTCAATGAACTTCTGGGCCATTTCCTGAATGATGGCAGCCCACTCTTGCATGATCAATTCTTAAAGAGTGTCAGGAATTGTGGGTTTTTGATTGTCGACCCACCTCTCGAGTATAGACCACAAGTTCTCAATGGGATTAAGGTCAGAGAAGTTTCCTGGCCATGGACCTAAAATGTCAATGTTTGTTCCACTTAGTTATCCCTTTTGACTGATGGCAAGGTGTTCCATCATGCTGGAACAGGCATTGGTCACCACCAAACTGTTCTTGGATGGTTGGGAGAAGTTGCTCTGAGTGGATGTGTTGGTACTATTCTTTATTCATGGCTGTGTCCTTGGGCAGAATTGTGAGTGAGCCCACTCCCTTGTCTGAGAAGCAACACAACACATGAATGATCTCAGGATGCTTTACTGTTGGCATGACACAGAACTGATGATAGCGCTCACCTTTTCTTGTCTGCCCAAACAATCGGAAAGGGGATTCATCAGAGAAATTGATTTTATCCCAGTCCTCAGCAGTCCAATCCCTGTACCTTTTGCAGAATATCAGTCTGTCCCTGATGTGTTTCCTGGAGAAAAGTGGCTTTTTAGCTGCCTTTCTTGACACCAGGCCTTCCTCCAAACATCTTTGCCTCACTGTGTGTGCAGAGGCACTCACACCTGCCTGCTGCCATTCCAGAGCAAGCTCTGCACTGGTGGTGCCCTGATCCTCAAAGTCAAAGTATCTTTATTAGTTTCCCTAAGGAGAAAATTGTTTTTTTAATCAGAGAGGTTACTGCAAGAGTTAAAACAAAAACACAGGGTTAAAACAATTAAAGACAAATGTACAATAGACATTTAGGCTCAGCAGAGAGCCTTCCTTACTTCATTCTTCTATTCTCCCATACATGCCTTACAAACAGTCGTTCCTACTTCCATAAGCATCCATGCAAAAGTGAACATTAATTTATCCATTAATAAATAACCATACATTCATTAATAAAATATACATTAATTCCTCCATTCATCCATACATACTGTATATTCAGTCACAGATTAGTGAATTCTGAATTCATAGTCGTTCATCAACACTAACTGAGGCAGAAAAATTAATTAGAAAAATAGTATGTGTTCGGCCACAACTGTACAGTAGAAACTGGTTGCATTTTCAGAGTCCACGCATTTTAAACAGTCTAGAGCTACTATGCGTTCTGTAATAGTCATACCTGCAAACTCAGAAGGGCTGAAAAAGGTGACACATTTTATAAAGCCCCCCCCCCAGAAGAAAATATAGGGGAAAGACAACATTTTCTTCAGGTAGAAAAAACTAACTCTGACTGTATTATTCAACGGTAAATGGTTCACCAGAGCAGGTGTTTCATCACTCATTAACGTTAAACCAGACACCAATGGGTCTTGTTTGATTAAATTACGTGTTCATTTTTATTTCGCTCATCTCTATGACAAGATGTACATAAAAATCTGATAACAACACTAATGCAGTGGAGATAGCCTTGACAAAATCCTTCACATTGAACTAACATGTGTAGGTTAACAACACAATTTGCTGATCTTTTAGCTGACTAGCCGACAAGTTTCCATTATTACGTTAACGTTGAAAA